>CAUYQV010183733.1:0-26756 GCA_963574575.1 Galagoides demidoff
ATGGCCGGGCGTTGTGGCTGGCGCCTGTAGTCCCAGCTACTTGGGAGGCTGAGGCAGGAGACTCGCTTGAACCCAGGAGTTGGAGGTTGCTATGAGCTGTGATGCCATGGCACTCTACCCAGGGGGATAGCTTGAGGCTCCGTCTCAGAAAAAAAAAAAAAAAAGAATTGTCTTCCTTTATTTTCTTTTTTTTTCTCTGCTCAGGCTAGCATGCCATAGTCTTAGCCTAGCTCACTGCAACCTCAAACTCCTGGGCTCAAGTGATCCTCCTGCCCAGAATTCCTGAGTAGCTGGGATGCTAGATGTCCCACATGGTACCCAGCTATTTTTTCTTTTAGTAGAGACAAGGCTTTATTCTTTCTCAGGCTGGTCTTGGACTTCTGAGCTCAAGGGATCCTCCTGCCTCAGTATCCCTGAGTGCTAGGATTACAGGTGTAAGCTACCTTGCCCAGCCAGAATCTACTTCCTTTTTAAGGCTGAATAATATTCCATTGTCTATATGCCACATTTTGTTGATTCATCTGTTGGGTTACTTCTACCTTTTGGCTATTGCAAATAATGCTGCTATGATCCTGGGTATACAAATAATTTCTTTGAGACTGGGACTATAAGGCACTTGCCACTATGTCCACTAGTTTTTCTTTTTCTCTTTCTTTCTTTCCTTCTTTCTTCTTTCTTTCTTTCTTTTTTTTTTTTTTAAGAAAGAGTCTTACTTTGTTGCCCTTGGCAGAGTGCCATGGCACCATGGCTCACAGAAACCCAAAAAACTCTTGGGCTCAAGCGATTCTCTTGCCTCAGCCTCCCAAGTAGCTGGAACTATAGGTGTCCTCCACAACACATGACTATTTTTAGAGATGGGGTCTCTCTCTGGCTCAGGCTGGTCTCTAACCTGTGTGCTCAGGCAATCCACCAGCCTTGGACTTCCAGAGTGCTAAGATTATAGGCATGAGCCCTTGAGCCTGGCCCTTCACTGGTTTTTCTATTTTTAGTAGAGACAGGAGTCTGGCTCTTGCTCATGGTAGTCTTGAACTTCTGAGCTCTAGCAATCTATCCACCTTAGGTTCCCAGAGTGGTAGGATTACAGGTGAGAACCACTGTGCCTGACTCTTAGCCCATTTTTAAATCAAGTATCTGTTTTTTGTTGTTGAGTTTTAGGAGTTCTCTGTATATTCTGGAAAATAATCTCTGATCAGAAATATGATTTGCCAATTTTTTTTTTAATATAGTGTCACTATGTCACCCTCAGTAGAGTGCTATAGCATCACAGCTCACAGCAACCTCAAACTTTTGGGCTTAAGCGATTCTCTTGCCTCAGCCTTCCAAGTAATTGGGACTACAGGTGCCCACCACAATGCCCATCTATTTTTTGTTGCAGTGGTTGTTGTTGTTGTTGTTTAGCTGGCCCAGGCTGATTTTGAACCCGCCAGCCTCGGTGTATGTGGCTGGCACCATAACCACTGTGCTATGGGCGCCCGGCCAGATTTGCAAATATTTTCTCCTATTCTGTGAGTTGCCCCTTTTTAACTCTGTTTCATTGTTTTATGGGGAGGGTTTTTTTGTTTGTTTTTTGTTTTTTAAGAAACAAGCTAGGTGGCACCTGTGGCTCAAAGGAGTAGTGCGCCGACCCCATATGCCAGAGGTGGTGGGTTCAAACCCAGGCCTGGCCAAAAATTGCAGAAGAAAAGAAACAGGGTTTCCAGGATGTAATGCAGTGGTATATGTGATCACAGCTCACTATAGCCTCAAACTCCTGGGCTCAAGTAATCCTCCTGACTCAGCCTTTCAAGTAGCTGGAACTACAGACATGCACCACCGTGTCTAGATAATTAAAAAAAATTCTTTGGTAGAGGCTCGGCACCTGTAGCTCAGTAGCTAGGGTTCCAGCCATGCCACATACACTGGAGCTGGAGGGTTTGAACCCAACCCAGACCTGCCAAACAACAATGACAACTATGACCTCCCCCCCCCAAAAAAAAAAAAACAAAAAACGGGTGTTGTGGAGGCCACCTGTAGGTCCAGCTACTTGGTAGGCTGAGGCAAAAGATTCGCTTAAGCCCAAGAGTTTGAGTTTGGCTCAGCGCCTGTGGCTCAAGTGGCTAAGGTGCCAGCCACATACACTTAAGGTGGTGGGTTTGAATGCAGCCCGCGCCCGCCAAACAACAATGATGGCTGCAACCAAAAAATAGCCAAGCGTTGTGGTGGGCACCTGTGGTCCCAGCTACTTGGGAGGCAGAGGCAGGAGACTCGCTTGAGCCTAGGAGTTAGAGGTTGCTGTGAAGCTGTGATGCCACAGCACTCTACCCAGGAGGACAACTTGAGGATCTGTCTCCAAAAAAAAGAGTTTGAGGTTGCTGTGAGCTGTGATGACCAAAAAAAAAAAAAAAAAAAGCCGGGTATTGTGGAGGCCGCCTGTAGTTCCAGCTACTTAGCAAGAGACTCGCTTAAGCCCAAGAGTTTGAGGTTGCTGTGAGCTGTGATGACACAGCATTCTACCAAGGGTGACGTAGTAAGACTCCATCTAAAAAAAAAAAAAAATTCTTCTGTAGAAATAGAGTGTCACTATGTTGCACAGGCTGTTCTTGAACTCCTGGCCTCAAACAGTCCTCCTACCTCACCCTCCAAGAGTGCTGGGATTACAGATGTAAGCTACCACACCCATCCTGAATTCACATTATTTTATGATTAAATAATATTCTTGAAACAGAATTTATTATTATTTTCTTTTCCTTGCTTTAATGTAGACAAAAATCATCAATAATATTTTCCAAATCTGCTTCTGGAAAAATAATCATTGAAAATTTTTATAGGGGGGTTGGCTCCTATAGCTCAAGTGGCTAAGGCGCCAGCCACATACGCAAGAGCTGGCAGGTTCAAATCCAACCTGGGCCTGCTAAACAACAATGACAACTACAACTAAAAAATAGCTGGGTATTGTGGTGGGTGCCTGTACTCCCAGCTACATGGGAGGCTGAGGCAAGAGAATTGCTTAAGCCCAAGAGCTGGAGGTTGCTGTGAACTGTGATGCCATGGCACTCTACCCGGGGTGACAGCTTGAGGCTCTGTCTCAAAAAAATAAAAAATAAAAATATATATATATATATATTTACATTTATAGGAGCCAGGCAAAATGGCTCACACCTATAATTCTACCACTCCTGGAGGCCAAGGCAGGAGGATCATTTGAGCTCAGGAATTTGAGACCAGCCTGAGCAGAGCAAGATACTGTCTCTACTAAAAATAGAAAAATTGGCTCAGCGCCTGTGGCTCAAGTGGCTGAGGCGCCAGCCACCCAAGGTGGCAGGTTTGAATCCAGCCCAGGCCGCCAAACAACAATAACAGCTGCAACCAAAAAAAAAAAAAAATAGCCAGGCATTGTGGCGGGCGCCTGTGCTCCCAGCTGCTTGGGAGGCTGAGGCAGGAGACTCACTTGAGCCCAGGAGTTGGAGGTTGCTGTGAGCTGAGATGCCATCGCACTCTACCCAGGGGGACAGTTGAGGCTCCTGTCTCAAAAAAATTAAAATAAAATAAAATAAAAATAGAAAAATTAGCCAGGTGTGGTGGCATGCACCTATAGTCCCAGGTACTTAGGAGGCTGAGGCAGGAGGATTGCTTGAGCCCAGAAGTGTAAATGAAGTTGCTGAGGTAGGCTGAGGCCATGGCACTCTGGCGTGGGCAAAAGAGCAAGACTCTGTATATAGGAGAGCCAGGCATAGTGGTTCTTACCTGTAATCTCAGTGACTTGAGAAGTGAGTTGGGAGGATCACTTGAGCCCAAGAATTTGAGACCAACTTGGGCAACATAGCAAGACTTCTATCTCTGCAAAGAAAAAAAAATTTAAATTAGCCTGATGTGGTGGTGCACACATGTAGTTCTAGCTATTTGAGAGACTGAGGCAGAAGGGTTGCTTGAGCCCAAGAAATTAAGGTTGCAGTGGAGTTCAAAGTTGTAGTAAGCTATGATTGTGCTACTACACTCCAGCCTAGGTGAAAGACCCCATCTCTAAAAAAGAACAAACAAAAAAACTTGTACATAGGGGTACACATTTTTCTTAAGGACTAGTATGGGCATGGGTGAGGAAGGGAATGAGCTGGGCTGGGGGACCCAAGAGGCATAGGCCATGTTTTCATTATCCAACAGAGCCTGGATTTACAAGGTGAAGAGCTCCTCAACAAGGGGTCTGGGTCTATGCATTTGACCAAGCACACAAGATGTCACCAACAAGCCCAGACTGCAGGGGAGTGTTGGATGGGCTAAGTTTGCTGGACCTGTGGCCACTTGGAGGAGATGTCCAGGGGAGAGACAGATACTCAGGGCTGGGCAGAAAATCGCATGTAAGTGGCATCCCCAATGTCCAGGGAGGGGGGGCTATGAGTTTGATGAGAGCTGGAGAGAGGACAGTAAGGTCACCCATGCATGAGCATGGGAAGAACACCGGATGGGTTAGGGAACCCAGCACGCATGTGGGCAGCCACATGGGTGCTGCTCAATGCCTGGGAGGAGGATGGGACTCTGGCCAGTGGTGCAGAGCCCCAGCTGGATGGTCTTAGGCCTGGCTCAGCTGGGGATACTCATCTCTAAAGACCCTATCTTGAGCAGTTTACTGGAGTGAGGTAGGGTAAAGGGTAGTAATAGGGATTTAGTGAGCAGAAGCAAGCCAGAGGATAAGCAGCCTTGAGGAGCAGGAAGTGTTAATGAAAGAGAGGAAGCTATGAGAAGTAGACTAGTGGTGTCCTCTACATAGTTGCCTTGCTTTGGAAGGAAGGTACTGAGCTCCCCAGCCTTCCTGGGCAAGGGACAGAAAAGAGCCCAAACAATATTCAGGAGTTGGACCATGCCATTCAGGGAATCCTCCTACACATCATTCTGACCCCAGGATCTGGGATTCAGGAATTATTCCTAGATCTTGTGGGCTGGGGATGCTGCCTGGCCTCCAACTGCTCTATCAATGGTCAGCAAGCATGAGAGGCCCCTGAGTCTTCCAACTCAAAGCCTGCTCAGCCCTACTCACCACAACAGTGTAATTATACCCTAAGGAACAGGATCAGTGGGTGCCCAATGCCTGATTCACAGTTCAGGGCAGAGGATCAGAGAGAGCTTGTCCACAGCACAGTGGCCACACCTTAGTCTTGTAGGTTGGGGGCATTTACTGTGGGCACCTCTAGCCACTACCATCTCTGCCTGACTTACAACCTCAAGGTGTCCCTGAGGGTCCCTATGGCCCTCAGCTCTGGCTCTGGCAGGACTAACCTGGCCCAGCCACTGACCAGAGATTAGACAAGCCTGGTGTACGGTTAATGCCACTGACGTCAGGGCCTGGCTGGGTGGCCACTGGGGTTTGAGCCCTCCCCACAGGCAGTAGCATAGCCCATGTGATCAGGGCTCATTAAGCCGCTTCAGTGGCCAGAAAAGCTAGGGGCCAGATCTCAGGGGAGAGAGGGTGGTCATGCCAGGGCTGCAGGGGTAGACCTCAGCTGGGAGGTCACCAGCTCTGGGGGCCCAGGTTGGGAAAAGTTAGATAGGAAGTTTGCATATAGGGCCCCTCTATATTCTATATATGAAATACCTTATGTTGTGACACTAACCCCCTGCTCATGGGCAAAGAGGAGCCTCCCAGCACCAAACTGAGTAGAATATAATATAGTCAGGAGCTGTGGATATTGGTATTTGACCCTGGAATGTGAAGGTAAGGACCATCCTCTCCTTTAAGACCTTCAAACCCCACAGCATGACTCTGGAACAAGTGCCCTGCCCCCACATGCAGCCCTCCAGGTGACTCTTCTGATCTCACACTCACACTCCATTTCCCTTTGGCTGAGCTGTTTCCTCCATCTAGTATGCCATTTCTCTTCCCCACCCTGCCATCTACGTTCCTTCCCCTTGGCAAAGCCAAGCCCAGAGGCTGCGTCACTGTTGGACATTCTTTGATTTATGCCTTCCAGACTGCCCATAGATAGCACTTGGAGCCCCTGTGGCTGGGACTGTGTGGATAGGATGGGAAGGAGCAGCCATGTCAGGTATTGTAATAGCTGGCTTTTTCTGAATACTCACACAGGGTTCTCACGGTGATTTTTACTTGGGTACTGAAGGACAAGTAGGAGTTTGCCAAGGTGAGACAAGGTGGGAAACTTTTGGCCCTGGGAACCACGAGCCCAGAGGCACAGAAGCACAAAGGCTGACACGTTCTGCAAACAGCAGGAATGTGTATGTGGTCATCAGGACCACGGGGAAGGTGGAGGGTCCACTGGGAATGGGCTGGGGGGATATTAGAGAGGCCAGCAGTGAAAGGGCAAGAGCCTGCAGGCTGTCCAGGGAGTCAGTGGATATAGAAGCTGGGCTTGGGAAGGACAAGGTTGAAGGTGAAGATGAGATATCATGTTCAAGATAGTCTCGAGGACTGTGTGTATGGTGTGCCAACAGAGGTGATGTCATGGTGAGATGGGGCTACCCAGCTGGAGGCTGAGAATTCATGACTAGAGAGGGAGGTGGAGAGCAGAGGTCTACTGGGGCCCTGCAGGGAGGCTCTGAGCAATCATGGGACCCTAAGTTCTGCCCATGTGTTTTTCAGTCTCTTGGGCCTATGTTGAAGTTTGCAGAGATGGATGAGTAGAGGCTGGAGCTGGGCTGAAGCTCCTCCCACCCCCGACCCCAGGTGGCTGCCCCTTCAACATTGTGGCTACATAGATGGACATTCCCTCTGGCCTTTGGGAGAAGATACCCAGTAGCACTCAGAGACCCATCCCAGCTGTCCAGTTGTCCAGCCACCACAGGCTGGGCTGGGAGATTTGGCAGGTGGCAGGAAAGGCCTCTGAGCTATGTTTGTTCTGGCCAGGGCCCAGGCTTCGCAACAACAAACATGCAGCCCGCCTCCCCAGCCTGGCTACAACCGGCATGGCCTGAGGACCCCACATCACACCCAACTCTGGGCTTCTCACAGCAGCCCAGCCCAGGCAGCCCTTTGTCCCTTCAGGCAGGGTGACCTTGAGTCAGGGCTGACCTCCCCGGAACTACCAATGGGGGCCACCATCCCTTCACAAATGCCCCCTGTGAACATCCAGGGTACCTTCAGGTGAGAGATAAGGGGAGGGCCTGAGACCACAGCACCTTTCCTGTCTGGCTTTGTCTCATGGAAGAGCTATACCCTTTTGGGAAGGTGGGTGTCTAATAGGCCCACATGATCAAAGTGAACTCTGATCCCGGGATTACATCAGCCACAGGTCAGGAGGCAAAGACAGTCTCTTCCAATTTTCCAGCCACCAACAAGACAGTAGCTTGGGTGGTTTGAGGTTTTGGGGGGTTGTCGCTATTCCAGTGCCTTTCTCTTTATCCTTCTCAGGCCCCTGGAACTCCCAGTCAGAGATAAGTCCCCTTGACTCACAGCTTTCTCTTCACCCAATCCCTTCAGATCAGAAGAAAAGTCAGAGCCACTTCCTTGTAACACAGTGGGAAACTGAGGTATGCTAGGGCTTGGCTGTGGTGGTGCTATGAGTCAGCAGGAGAGAATCCTGGAGTCCTGACTCCCAGCCCTGGGCAGAAATGGGGTTAGGCATGTTCTCTGAGGGAAGAAGGGTAGACATGACACAGAAGTCCAGCTTGGATATAGAACAGCAGAGGCCATGGGATTAATCAGATCAGAGCCAGTGGCTGAGAAGCAAGGGGCACAGCTGTTCTGGGACACAGCCTCCAGATCACTCCTAAGGTTATTGTCTACCCCTGCTCCCTAATGGCTGGCCCTTGGACCTCAACACCCACCACCCACCTCTGAGCTCCAAGGTCCTAGGTAGGATAGGAGTGGTGGGATAGGAATGGGGTCCAAGAATGGGGTCATGCTAAAACTTCTGCTAGAGCACCAAGTGCTGGCCCCCACTTTGCATGGGCAAGCTGACAACTGTCTCCTACACTTAGAAATAAGGAAATGGGGCAGTGAGGCCCCAGGCAAGGATCAGAGCAGAGCAAGTTTTGCTCTCCTCCTGTCTTCACTATCCCTGCAGCTGTTTGTTCCAGAACCCTATCCCCCCTGGTTGGGAAGGGTGAGGCAGGTAGAAATATTCTATTGCCTGAGTGATGTCTGAAGTTCCCTATTCAATCACCATTCCCTGAGATTAAGCATTGCCCTAATCTTGCTCCTCTTGGCTGAAGATCTCCTTCTGGCTTCAGGGAGGTGAGTGAGGTCAGAGCACTTCAGGGATTACGGGGACAGAGACCTCAAAAAGAATCTACTTTGGACTTTGGACGGAAGTATTCCCTCCACAAGATTCAACTGAGCCCCTCTAGGAGCAGCAGCTCTCCTACCTAGGGGCTCTCTAGTTCTCCAGCTGCCCCCTTGCTCCGGGCCTGCCCTGGCCCCCGCCGCTCTCCGACCAGCCCCTCCTCCCGCGGGCTGCAGGGGATTGGCGGGCCGGGGGCGGGCCGGGGGCGGGGCCGGGCGCCCTTCATCTCCCGCCGCTGCTGTCGCTGTTGCAGCCTTGGTTCAGCTGCGAGCAGAGCAGACCGCACCGGCCCTAGCAGAGCTAAGTGCGTGTCCAACCGTGAGACCAGGTACCGCTGCGGGTTTCGACCGGCCCAGGGGCACTGGGAGGGCTTAGTCCTACTGTCCACTCTCCGGTCCATGCCGGAGCTCTGGGCGGCTCCCCCTCCCTTCTTGACCCCAGCAGGAGCCCCAGCCTCCTGTGAGTCAAACCCCGCGCGTTCTTCAGCGGGTCTCGGGACAGGCCAGTCGGAACTCAGCTCTGAGCGTGAGAGGGTACCAGGAGGGACGCCTCGGGACCTCTTGACGGGACTGGGGCTACAGGACTCCTTACTGGGGGCTCCGGAAGTACCCGATTGGCTTCCTCAGGCTGTGCCCACGGGAACAGGCTGGAGAGGGTCCTGAAGGAAGACCCAAGAGGGGCCCGGAGCAGTTCCTGGAGCCCTGCCCCGACGGGCGCCTGACAGGCAGAGCAGCCAGGCTGGCACGCCGGGAATCCGGGTATATTTATCCCAGCTGCATTGGGCAGGGGCTTGAGGGCAGATGGGGCCGGGCTGCCTAAGCGGCCGCGGGGTACATACTGACCCCAGAATCAGTGCCATTTGCAGTGGAGCCAGCAGGCACCGCCGGCACAGGGCGCGCATGGCTCCTTGGCCTAAGGGCGGGCACCACATGTGCTCTTCCCCACTCGGCGCCTGGGTAGGGCGCAAGTATGAGTCTGCGGGGCTCACTGGGTAGGGAACGGACCAAGACTTGGTTTGCATCAGCCCGCCCCCGCCCTACTGGACCCTTCGATTGGCCACTGCGAATGTGTGCGTTTGTTTACAGCCGGGGAGGGGGAGGCCAGGGGCGGGACCTATGGAGATCCACCTTTTCCCCCCTACAGTGACCTGTGCTCTGAGCCCAGGTATGGGCTTTCAAATGGCGCTCTTAGCCCTGAAGAGGGCTACGTCAAGGCCCTTGATACCTGGAGAACATCGCAAAGGGCACTTCCACTCATGCCCATCCTTCCTTCAGCCTGCCAGCCCTGTCCTTCTTCCTATGACTGCCTCTGCCACTGTGCTGCCTCTGAAAGAGGCCCTTGGACCTTCCACCCCTTCCTCTTCAGTAAACATTCTGGGATAGGGCCCACTTCCTTCTGGAAAAGCACAAATCCCTTGGAGATCTTAGTTTGGGGGCTAGAAAGCTAGAGAGATCCAAGGACAGTTCCCTACTGAATGGGAGGAGGGGTTCAGCACAAGCATGGAACCACAGGAAGGGAGGTATAAGAAGTGGGTGAGGCCAGGCCTGGCACATCTCTGAAAGGGCTGGAATAAGTGAAATCAGGAATGGGAATCTCTGACTTTTGGGGTTGGAGACAGGAGACTGCGCCTCTGGGAAGGGTGAGAGTTTGTGTTTCAGAATTTTATTCTGTCTGGGTCCATGAAGCCCATATCCTCACTGGCCTTTCACTTATGGGCTTATATTTTGGCCCCCATTACAAACTGTCCGCACCTCAGTCCAGGGCTCCAGGTAGATAGACCATGAGAGTTGGCTGCTTCTGTCTTTGTGTCACCACCTTAACAAGCTGCCTTGGAGCCCTGGGAAAATGGAGAAACTGAGTCACAACAGACAGGCTGGGTGATTCATGGTCTCTGGTTGGGTAAGAGAAGGATTGTAATCTGAAAGTGAGAATACTCTGGAAGTCTGGGCTAGGTGTGGGACAAGCACGCAGTTTGAAGGGAAACGTGCTGGCAGGAGAGTAGAGAGTGGCTGGCTACCAAGGAGGTACAATTTTGGCATCTGTGTGCATAAAAAGGTGGGCTGGGCTGTACAGCCTATGCCATAGTAGAATGGGGGCCTTGTAGGAGGATATTCTAGTGCAGGCAGGGCCAGGGACCAGACCTCACTTGGAGCAGGCATAGGCTGAGGACTTGCAGATGGTCCTAAATGCATTCCACTCACATAACATTTGCTGAGCACCTACTATGTTACCTGTGTATACTCAGTCTAGTGGTAAAGGATGGGCCTTTGACTCCACCTGGGAGGACAGACACAAGAGAACAGGGTGGGGCTCTAGAGGATCAGGCTGGGTGTTTGGGGGCCAAAGGGAAAGACCAGCTGCTAGGGCAGGAGGGGCTTTCCGGCCAGTGGCTTGGGGTGGCTTGGTTTTGAATTTCCGCTCTGCGGGCCACGTCCTGTGCACAGCCTCTCAGCCAGCACGTCTGCACACGTGCATGGCTACTGATAATGGGGGTCACTCCAACTGACCATCATCTCTGCATGTCTTTTCCATTGTTCAAGTAGGCAAATCCTGGGTGCTAGATCAGTGATCTCCAAACTTTCCAGCTGGGCCTGGCCTTGTGGCCCTGGTGGGCTCAGCCCCAGCCCCTGAATGTAATTGCATCTGGCTGTTAGGGGCATAACCTACCTTGTGGGGACCTGGAGATGCAATTGTGGCCTTGTGAGGTCTTCCAGGGTTCTGCCTGGTTGTCCCTTCAGTGCTCATTGGGCCTTCTGCCCCCTCCCTGGGCCTTCTGTCTCCCTCTCTCCTTTTTACTGCTTCTGGGCCTCTTTTTTTGTGGGGGCCTCTGTCTTTAGTTGACTGTTTCTTGCCTCTTGTTATTTCTCTGTTTCTTTCTATCTTGTGGTCTCTGACTGGTTCATCATCTATCTATTCCTCACTTTTCTGATTGTCTCTGACTCTCTCTGTCTCCTTGTCTGAATGTATGTCCACCTATATACATGTGACTTTTGTCTCTCTCTATATATATTGTTTTCTATGTCCCTCTATATCCATCTGAATTTCTTTATCTCCCTGGGCCTCTCTGTCTGTCTCTGTCTATGGGTCAGTGTGCATGGACATATGTATTTAATGTATGTGTGTTTTCTCTCCCTCCATTCTCCCTGTATATCGCTTTCCTTCTTCTGCCTTGCTTTGCTTCTTCATGATTTTAGACATCACCCCTCCAGGCTGATTTGCCTTTAGCCCACCCATCAGGGTCTCCAGTGAGTCCTGAACTGCCCGAGGCCTGTGCTCCAGCTTTCTTTGGGGCCAGAAGTCCGGCTGTCCAAATATTTGGCCACCTCCAGGGGATTCCGGGTCAGCAGGAAGGAGAAAGGGCTGGCTGGCGCAGGGTCTTCCCTACCTCTGGGGGGCCATGATCACGTGATGTCCTGTCCTTTGCCTCAGCTGGGCCTTGGGCTGCACGTCCCTCTCAGCAGGCTGGCAATGCGGGGGAGGGGGCTGCTGCTGGCTTTGACCCACTCTTAAACCAAGAAGTTCTGACTGCGCCTCACTGGGAGCAGCCTGAATAAAGAGGGTCCAGGTCTGGATGGGAGGGAACACCAAGGAGGCTGGAGCTAGGCCCAACTATAAGCATCTGTTAGAAAATGTACTCTGTCACAGGAAAGTCTACCTTCCGGCCCCAGCTGGGTCTCTCAGATCCTCCTAGACACCTCCGGATGCCCAGAACACAGAGGCACAGACCCCAGATCCCAGGGCCAGGGAGGGTGTGTGTGTGAGGGATTAGTGTGGCCAGTATATCAATGCTCTGGGCCATTTGCTTTTTTCCTGGATGTGCCCCTCCTGCATGTCACCCCCTTCAGTACCAGCCCAATATCGGTCACACACTGGCTACTTGCATTGTTATTTTGTGTTGTTGATGATGAAGGAGTTAGCAGATGGGGGACCGGAATCTACTAGAGTCAAAATATGGATATATGGGTCTGAGGGAGAGGTAAAGGATGTCTTTTCCCTATTCAGATATTCTCCTCCCACTTGCCTTATCCCTGAACCCCTGACTTCAGCTCCCACCAATCCACTGTGGTTGCGCCCTAAGACATATAATTCAAACATGTCAATTGCATCCAGTTTCCTTGCTTGCTGGTGGCTTGTCCTAGGAGGGAGTGTCTTCCCTCTGAAACTTGCAGAAGCAAGTGAATAGAGGGGTAGTTGTTTAGATGGATAACTGACTGGGAGGGGTACCCTGTGTCAGCTAAGGAAAGGGGAGAAAAGGATAAGCTGAGCTGGAGCTGGGGTAGTCCTCAGCCATGAGCCCTCTGGGATGAGCACAATGGGATGAGCACCCTCAAGCCAGGCCATCTGCATCTCTCCTGAGATCAGGGCTGAGTTGAAGGCTGCCCAGGCACAGCAAGCTCCATGGAGTCTATGGCCCCATTGGTGTATGTGGCCAAAAGACCAAAGGAAGGACAGTATGGATGCCTCCTGTAGCCAGCTCACTATTGCACCCCCACTTTTGTCTCTGAGCATTGCTGGGAAGGAAAGAAAGGCTCAGAGCCTTGGGGATGCCAAGGACTTCCATCCCTGGACAGAGAGGTGTGCTTCCTATAGAGGCTGACACAAGCAGCCACACCCCAAGGTGGCCTGGATTCCTGAGCCTCAAAATCTTTAATTAGCCAAACTCAACACCCACCAAGGTGTGCTTGACGTATTCTCACCCTGTGATGTCTGCGTGGGCGGCCATTATTTGCTGTACCATCCTTGTGTCTCCTGGCCCCTCCTGACTCTTATCTTGCAGAAGAGCAAACAGGTCCTAGGGCAGTGGCCTTGGCCATTGATTTACTGCCTGGGCCCATGCTGCACCCATGAAAGATGCCATTCTAATGATCTGCCCAAAGTTGCATAATCTCCCTGACCCAGCACCAGCCTCTTCTCTGGGCATCCTTGGCCTGCCCTGGGGGTTAAAGGCCTTAGGGAGACTACTCACTATACAGCTTGGCTAAGCCTCAAAGGACCCCTAGAGGACAGGGCAATGCTGAGGGGTCTTGAATAGGGAGTGCTCTGTCCCTGGTCACAGTAAGACAGGACCAAGCTAGGACTTAGACTCAGAGTGTCTACTCTGGGCTTTCACCACAGTAAACAGGCTCTGCTGGCAGCTTTTTTTACATAGGGCTCTCCCCTGAGCTTGCCCTGACTCCACAATACAAAGTAGTCTGGGAGGCAGTAGGTCTGAGGGGTGGGAGCTGTCAAGTCTCAGCAAATAGCTGGAGGCCCACATGCCAGGCCTGAGCTAATCCCCTCTGTAGTCCCCAAGGATTCATTCTGGCCCTAAATAGAAATACAGACCCCTTGCCTGAATGTTAGGGTTCTTTCAGGTTTATCTGTAGCTATGGAACCTTTACTTCACCCTCACAGCCTGCCTTGCCCCTCACCTCAGGGCCTTTGCCTATGTTGTGTCCTCTGCCTGAGGCATTCTTTCTGGTTGGACAACTCAGGGGCTCCTTCTGGAATTCTGGGACTGGCTTCACCACCTCCTCCAGGAAGCCTTCCTTGATCTCTTTTTTTGGAAGGCAGCTGTGCTACCACTGTACCACCAATGTCAGCACTTGATCCCTTTTTTGAATCCCAGTAGTATGTGACTCATACTCAGTTGCAGGAGGAGCTATAGGGTGGTAGTGAGGGTGGTATGGAGGGTGTCTTTTCAAGACTGAAGGTACTTGAGGCAGGGTATTCCATGTCCTTTCTATGATCTTAGGCCAGCCCAAGACTCAGCAATGACTGGTCATAAGTAATAGCCACTAAGCCCCAAAGATCTAGGCCCAGGTTCTACAGAGGGGTCACGAGACCTGAAGCCAGGACCTCAGGCACCTGGAGCCCATGCCATGGACTGTGGTCTCCCTAGAGGCAGTGCCTCACTGCTAGGGAAAGATATTAAGTCAGAGAAGTGTGCTTTGTCCAGACTGCCAACTCAGCACACTCTGAGGGCCTGTCCAAGCTTGCCCCAGGCAGGGGGATGAGTGAGGACAACCCTAGTGGAGTGCCAAGGGCACTCTGGAGTGACTCTGCAGACCAGGCACCCGCACTTTCACACCCCGGTAGGATCCTTGGAGGGGTGCAGAAGACAGGGCTGAGGGTGGACTGGAAGGAGAGAAGGGCTCAGAGGCCAGCATCAGAAGGAAAGGAAGGTTTGAGGGGTGCAAGAGTCCCAAGTGTGAAGTCTCTAAGGCCAAGGTGCCTGGGATCTGAGCTCTGGCTTGGGGCTTCCTGGGGCAATGCGGGGAAGAGAGTCCTTGGTCAGTGGTGTGTGGATGCTGCCTCTGAAGTACTGGGACCAGTACTTCAGTTACTCCCACCCCTGAGTGCTAAGTTAGAGCCCCTTAGTGTTTCAGATTCAAGAGCAGACCTGAGAGCATCAGGGGCTAGAGTGAAGATAGGGGATTCAAGACAAGATTTAGGGCTCCTAAGAAGAGCGCGTATCTGGCTGGCCTCTGGCTATCCTGCCTGGAAGTGTTGTGCCCTTTCTGGTCTCCACTCTGGCCTTAGCTTTCCTGCTAGCCAATCTGGCTTTCAGGATGTCCTTATAGAACCTGAGGGCACTATGCCTAGTTACCTCTTGGTATGAGGTAGGCACCTCCCAGCCCCAGTGATGGAAGAGGGGCCAGTGAGTTGTCTGGACAGTGGGAAGGTACAGGGGGCAAGGGAACTGATTCCTTTGAGGCCCAGAACAGTCAAATCCTGAGAATAGGGATAGGGCACTACCTGGCAATCCATGTTCCTCTATGGCTAGATAAGGCCCTGAGCTCCTGGCCTGGGGCTTCAGGAAATAGAGGGTACATTCAGAGGGTCCACTCTTGGATGGTGGGCACCTGAGGGTTGGGGTTCCCTGACAGGTGAAAAGAGGTTCAAAGAACATGGCCCTAAGGTCAGAGCTCAGTAGAGGGTAAGGCCCATGTAGCCCAGAGCTGGGTCCTGGAGCACCCATTTCCTGGAAGGTCCCCTGACCACAGTCAGGCGGGAAGGGTCCAGGTGTCCAGCCACCCAGCACCGCCTCAGGCATCCTGGCTCCAAGGGGGGACAGCCTCTGCGCCTGCCGTTCCCAGCGCCAGCTCTCAGCCCACAGAGGGGCCTTTGTTCTGGTTGCCAACAGTGCCCGCCGGGCGGCTGGGAACAGGGCCCACAGCCCTACCCTCTCCCAAGGCCCCCAGCCGTCGGACAGTGCCATTCTAGGTTGTCCAGGAGGCCACTGACACACAGGGCCAGTGCAAGAAACCATCTTCTTGTACTAATGTCAGAGAAGGGGAGTCTGTCCAGGATGCATACCAGGACTGGGACCTAGAGGCCTGGGACTCAGCACCAGGGATCCTGGTGCCACTGGGCTCTGAACTCAGGTCATCCAGATTACTTTTACTTCACAAATGGGAAACTGAGTCCCCAAGGCCTTGACTCAGTGTGTGTGTAGGGGGTGCATTGTGTATTGGCTACGGTGTCCCATCAGGATATCTTGGGACCTCAGGTATCTGAGCTCTCTTCCCCCAATGACAGAAGCCAGGGAGGCAGCAGGCAGAGTTGCATGTGTGTGTGTGTCTTGAATTACCCTGGGGAGGTGCACTATGGTTGCAGGCCTCATGTAGGGGGACCCAAGGAGTAGGCATAACCAGAAGGACTGGCTGCTCTGAAGACTACTGTGTTGGTTTGAGGGCAGTGCTCCTAGTGGTATTCTCTGAGCCATGGAAGCGCCTTTGCAGACAGAGATGGTGGAGCTGGTGCCCAACGGCAAACATTCAGAGGGGCTACTCCCAGTCATCACCCCATTGGCAGGCAACCAGAGGTGAGTAGAAGAGGGACCCTGTGATGGTTCAAGTCAGGGCGGGGAAGGGATACAGAGGAAAGCGCTAGAGCTAAGCCACCTGCCCTGGCCTGTGCCTGCAGGGTTGAGGACCTCGGACGGAGCTGTGTTGAGGGCAAGGGCTTCCTGCAGAAAAGCTCCAGCAAAGAGCCACACTTCACTGACGTGAGCTGGGCAGCAATGAGGTGGCTTGGGGGTACTGTGGGAAGTTGGATGCAGTAATGATGTGCTATGGGGCAGCAGCAGGAGGCCAAGGGACAGTGAGGGGAACCCATGATGCCTCCATGCCTAGCTAACTCCCCCACCCCTCACCTTCCCACTCTGGTGCCTGCAGTTCGAGGGGAAGACATCATTCGGGATGTCAGTGTTCAATCTCAGCAATGCCATCATGGGCAGCGGCATCCTGGGGCTCGCCTATGCCATGGCCAATACAGGCATCATCCTTTTTCTGTGAGTGCCCTCAACAAACCTTCTAAAACAGGGAGCCCTAAACAAGCCTCCAATTATGTGACCTTCCAGGACCTGCCAGTTCCCTGTCCCCAGGCCTAGGCTGCAGCGGGTGGGTACTTCTTACAGTAAACCCAAACCGCGACTGAAAAAACATCTGTGGCCATACAAATTTACCTCACTGCCCAGTAGACTCACTGAGGTCAGGACACAGGGCCAGCCCTACAGGCCTGAGTGTGTCCTTCTACCACCTTTACATGTGACAGCCAAGCCTGTGGCCAGGTCTCATGTGGGTAGACGTGTCCTTTGCCTAGGGGCTTTGCCCAGCAGCTTGAATGGAAAACATGTCTGTCCCAAGGACTCAAGAAGAGGAACTACTCAGAGAGCAGTTATAGGGATACTCTTGACCCAGAGGGCCCTTTCTGGGCATATCCCAGCCTGGGTCAAACAGGGCCCAGGGCCTGCTGTTTCATCCATACCTGTTGGGGAATCCAGACACCCAGGTCACGAGACAGAGCAGACAAGTGGCTGACAGACTCCACATCCAGTACTCCCAAACCCCTCACCCCCTACCAGCCAGGGGACACCCCATGTTTCTTTTCATCTTTTCATCTATCTTCCCATGTTTCCCAGGTTCCTGCTGACAGCTGTCGCCCTGCTCTCCAGCTACTCCATCCACCTGCTACTCAAGTCCTCAGGGATCGTGGGTAAGTCTCATATTGTCTGGAGCAAACTGGGGGTAAGGAGGACTGGGGTGAGCTGCCCTGACATACTGACTCCCTGCTCTTGTAGGCATCCGTGCCTATGAACAACTGGGCTACCGTGCCTTTGGGACCCCAGGAAAGCTGGCAGCGGCCCTGGCTATCACACTGCAGAACATCGGAGGTAAGATGAGTGGGCAGGGGACAGGCAGGCAAGGGGTGGGTGGACAGGCCTAAAGACTGACTAGTTTGGCTGACCCCAGTGCCTGCCTGCCCTTCTCCCCTCAGCCATGTCCAGCTACCTGTACATCATCAAGTCTGAGCTGCCCCTTGTTATACAGACCTTCCTGAACCTGGAGGAGAAAACCTCGTGAGCTCTGGGGTGGCGAGGGCTGGGTGAGAGTGGGAAGCCCTAGTCTGTCCCTCCATGCCCTTCACTGGCTCTGAGGGTCCAGGCTGGGCTGGTAAGAGAGACGAGACAGAGCAGACAAGTGGCTGACAGAGAAAGCAGAGAGTTGCCAAAAGAGCCAACATTCAGTCTACACTTGTTTATGAAGCACCCAGGGGACCCCCTAGCTCTAGACCTGGCCTGAGAGCATGAGTGCCTTGGGCTTAGCTATAAGTGCCTGCTATTCCTGACCATGGAATGGGTGGGGCCAGGGTATCCCAGTTGCCCATCACTTTAACCATAGAAAACATGTCTGTCCCTTTAGCCAGCTGAGCTGAGCATCAGCTATGTTATGTGGTGAGAGGCAGAGAGTACACAGGCCCTGCTCTTGGCAGCCCAGCTCAGGCAAGCAGAGGGACTGTGAGGCTCACAGCTGCTTTGGAAGGGGGATGAGTCAAGATTCTGCCCTGGGGGCCTTTCCCAAGGGGTTGGCCTTTGGGCTTACTCTTGAAGGATGGTCCTGGCCCTTATCCCCTTGCCTCCTATGCCCCTGAACATTCCTTAGGAGTAGAGGAGGGGAAAGAATAATATAAGGTCCAGAAGCAAGAAGGAATCACACAGGGTTCAGGTTATTGGCAAGTCTCTGAGATCCTCAGGAAAAACAGTACCCCCTCCAGAGCCAGGTCCCTTCATCCCAATCACCTCCCTCCAGAGGTTGGGTCCACTCCTGTGTGTCCTGAGAAAAACAACAGCAGTGACTATAATCATAATGGTTACTAAGCACGAGCTATGTGCCAGGCCAGCACCTTAGTGCTCCTATCACCGAGAAGCAGGACACTGAAAGTATGCCCATTTTGCAAATGGAGAAAGGGAGACTTAGGCTGTGGACAAATATTCTTCAGAGGTCACTCAGTGGCTTAGTGGTGTCACTGGTGACTCCAATTAGAGGAGGTGGCCCACCCTAAGCTGCATGGACTCTGACCCTGTTCCCCACTCCCATCATGCAGGGACTGGTACATGAATGGGAATTACTTGGTGATCCTGGTCTCTGTCACTATCATTCTGCCTCTGGCACTGATGCGGCAGCTTGGTGAGTATGGCAGGGTGGGGTCTTGGAGGGGGATTTTGGAGGGATACACAAGAGGGAGCCCCAGTCTCACATCCCACTTTCGTTTTGTAGGCTACCTGGGCTACTCCAGTGGCTTCTCTCTCAGCTGTATGGTGTTCTTCCTAATTGCAGTGAGTCACCCTCCATGCTGGGAGAAGAAGGGGGCAGGTCAGAGAGAAGGGGCAGATCTCTTTGGGAAGCATGGGCCAGAAGGCAGCTCCTCCAGTCTTAACCTAAAGAAGCTTCATGGTGATTACCCAGGCAGCCTAGTCTAACTCTGATACCCTGATCCCTCCCTATACCAGGTCATCTACAAAAAATTTCACGTGCCCTGCCCATTGTCCCCCAACTTCACCAATATCACAGGCAACATCAGCCACGTGGAGGTCATTGAGGAGAAGGTGCAGCTGCAGGTGGAGACTGAGGCTGCAGCCTTCTGCACCCCAAGCTACTTCACACTCAACTCACAGGTTCTGATAGGCCAGGGAGGGACAAGGGGCCTGGTGAGAGGGGACTGCCTTGACACAGTCTCATGTTTCCCCAGACAGCATACACCATCCCCATCATGGCCTTCGCCTTCGTCTGCCACCCAGAGGTTTTGCCCATCTATACAGAGCTCAAGGAGTAGGTGTCTGTGGCTTGGAAGGGACAGGGCTGCCTTGAACTGATTTGGGGAGAATGGATGTGGTCCTGGGTATATGTGGGGAGTGACAGGAGCCAAATCACTTTATCTAAGATCTCTGTGGCTTCCATGAGGAGAGATTGGGGCAAGAAGGAGGCTCCTTCAGCTGATAAATGATTTGACCCTGGGCACATGGAGTTCCCAGTGTGGCCAAGCTTGTCATTAATGTGCATCCCCTACTGCCCCATAGCCCCTCCAAGAGGAAGATGCAGCACATCTCTAACCTGTCCATTGCTGTCATGTACGTCATGTACTTCCTGGCTGCCCTCTTCGGCTACCTCACCTTCTATGGTATGGCTGGACCAGTGGGCAGAGGCTGAGGCCAGGCTGGGGTTAAGGGGCTGTTCAGTATGGCCATAGTACCCTGCATTCTATAGGCATTTATTAGATACATGATGCACGACTATACCCTGTAGCTGTGGAAGTGAGTCTGCACACTACTCCCCACAGTGTCAGGGTCCACCAGGCAGCTCATTTCCCAACTCCGTCCTGGCCACCTGCTGACCACTCTCCCTACCTGCCATAGATGGGGTGGAGTCAGAGCTGCTGCACACTTACAGCAAGGTGGACGCGTTTGATGTGCTGATCCTGTGTGTGCGCGTGGCCGTGCTGACAGCGGTTACACTCACGGTGCCAATTGTTCTGTTCCCGGTAAGCCAGTGGGCAGGTAGCCAGACCAATGGAGAGGTGAGGCTGATGAGGCCGACAGCTGATGGCTCTTCCTGTCTGCACCCCAGGTGCGCCGCGCCATCCAGCAGATGCTGTTTGAGAACCAGGAGTTCAGCTGGCTGCGGCACATACTCATCGCCATTTGCCTGCTCACTTGTATTAACCTGCTGGTCATCTTTGCCCCCAACATCCTGGGCATCTTCGGGGTCATTGGTGAGGGTCTGGCTGTAGAAGTAGGGTATTGCCCCAGAGAATTTCACTTTCCTGGCATATTTCTGAGCTCACACCCTACATTTAAGTGATGGCTATTAGCCATGCACAGTTTGGCCTCCCATCTGAGCTTTTGTCCTTAAGGCTATTCTAATCCCTTTTGAGGGCTCAGACCACTGAGTCTTTCATTCTTGCTGGGGAACAAAGTTGGACCTCAGGGGCCAGGGGCCTCTACAAAGGATCTTGTTGGGTATTGTCCCTATTTCATTTATGAGGAAACTAAAGTTCAGAGTGATTAAAGAAGCAGCAGCAAGTCAGGCACAGTGGCTCACGCCTTTGGGGAGGCGGAGACAGGTGGATTGCCTGAGATCACAGATTCTAAGTCCAGGTTCGAAACCAGCCTGAGCCAGAGCAAGACCTCATCTCTGAAAATAGCTGGGCATTGTGGTGGGCGCTTGTAGTCCCAGCTACTTGGGAGGCTGAGGCAAGAGAATCACTTCAGCCCAAGAGTTGGAGGTTGCTGTGAGCTACAATGCCACAGCACTCTACTGAGGGCTACAAAGTGAGACTCTGTCACAAAAAAAATAAAATAAAATAAAGAAGCAGCAGGGCCACACCGCCTTGATTCAGCCCCAGGATCATCAGACTCCAGGTTTGGTATCTGTCCACTGCCCCATCCCAGATATGGCTCTGAGCTGGAAAATCAGGAAATTTTGAAATATTTTGGGGGTGACCCAACTCCGGGGAGTGATTCCCCAACCCAAGTCTGCAGGGGCTGACAAACAGACCTGGAAGCTGAGTATCAAGGATATCATGGACAGTACTCTTGGTTCTATGTGTCTAAAATCCAACTCAAAATGAAGTAAGCAGAAAAGAATGCATTGGTCAAATAATGGCAAAGCCTTCACAAATAGCTGTATCCAGGAGCCCAATATCCTATGGCTTTGTCTGTCTCCACCTCTTGACTTGCCTTTCCCCATTGCTAATTCATTCACTGACATTCTTCTGACGCCAGCAGCAACAGCTTTCCATTCTGGTGGATTGAAAACAAGAGGCAGGGTGGCGCCCATAGCTCAGTGTGTAGGGCGCCGGCCACATAAACCAAGGCTGAGTGAGTTCAAGCCAGGCCCAGGCCTGCTAAACAACAATGACAACTGCAACCAAAAAATAGCCGGGTTGGGGCAGCACCTGTGGCTCAGTGGGTAGGGCACCGGCCCCATATACCGGGGGTGGCAAGTTCAAACCCAGCCCCAGCCAAATTGCAACAACAACAAAAAAATAGCCGGGCGTTGTGGAGGGCACCTGTAGTCCCAGCTACTCAGGAGGCTGAGGCAAGAGAATTACCTAAGCCCAGGAGTTGGAGGTTGCTATGAGCTGTGACACCACAGCACTCTACCGAGGGCGATAAAGTGAGACTCTGTCTCTACAAAAAAAAAAAAAAAAAAAAAAAGCCAGATGTTGTGGCGGGCTTTACTTGGGAGGCTGAGGCAAGAGAATCGCTTAAGCCCAAAAGTTTGAGGTTGCTGTGAGCTGTGACACCAGAGCACTCTACTGAGGGCAACATAGTGAGACTGTCTCAAAACAAACAAAACAAAACAAAACAAAAACAAGAGGGAGAGCCTGGTGGGCTTCCTCGAATCAGGCAGAGCTACAGAAATTCCCTCACTGAGTAATGTCTGATCTCATTGCAAGGTTCACCCTCAAACCAAACCTTAGCCAACAGGTGGACATGATCCAAGGCCATGTCTTGTTCTTTGCAGGTGCCACATCTGCCCCATGCCTCATCTTCATCTTCCCTGCCATCTTCTACTTTCGAATTGTGCCCACTGAGAAGGAGCCTGTGAAATCTACCCCCAAAATCATGGTGCGAGGGGCCTGGAGGCTGGTGGGCTGGTGTGGGGCTAAGGAGCTGCCCTGGCCTTGGGCCTGACCCTGACTTCTGACCCCACAGGCTCTTTGTTTTGCTGTGCTTGGCCTCTTGCTGATGACCATGAGCTTGAGCTTCATCATCATTGACTGGGTTTCAGGGACTGGCCAGCATGGAGGAAGCCACTAGAGAATCCATCCTGTTCTGTCTACCTGTCCTAGAACCCCTGTCCAGACTCTCTAGCCCTGCTCCCATCCAGCAGCCAGTGCCGGTAGGAGAAAGATGCAATTAACACTATGGCATTTGGCCCCATGTCCTCTCTGGAGAAGGTTTTTATTAAGGAGCCAGGACCAAGGCCCTTGGGTCATCACCCTGCTGGCTCCAGAGCCACAGGGGCTTCCTGAACTGGGAGCAGGATGGGGCTGTCATCTCAGATCCAACTCAAGCTCCTCCAATCACCCTTGCACAGATGCATACTCTGAGGCCCAGAAGCTGCTTCTTGAGGTTTCTCAGCCTGTAGAGGCACATAGAGCTGGAACCCATGCCTGCAGCCCTTCTCCCACACTGCTGCAAGGCCATGTCTGCACCATGGGGCCTCTTCTGCCCCAGCCCACTTGTTTTTCCACCTTCTATCCCCTAGACCCCATTCAGTCACTTGGGGTCAGGCCCTCGGATGCTCTTCTCACATGCCCTCCACAGGAGACCTCACCCTACCCCATAGCTGGGCTGGGGCCAGCAGGTTCTGCTAAGGGTGGGGCTGGTATGTAGATACCCACAAGAGACTATTGCCCTGCCCCTTCACCAGTCCTGGGGAGGCTGGGACTCCCTCACCCCAAGCCTGGGCCATAGCTCACATTCCACTGCTGGGCGAAGAGAGAAGCTGGGCCTAAAATGTTCTGCCCTTGAGAGCCAAAGACCCCTAGGGCCAGACTGGGGCAGAATGGGGAGGCTGGCAGCTCCCTTTTATAAATATTATACACAAGACCTGCTGTGTTTTATATTTTTGATCTCTGTGGGCCCTAGGTTCCTGAAAAGTGAAGTGGGAGCCAGGACACGGGTGGTGATAGAGGCTCCCATCTCCTTATCTAGGATAAGGGTGGGAATAGGGCAAGTTCCCCACCCACCCTGTCCCTGCCTCCCAGACCAAGCAGTGGCATACTCAGACCCAGCTCTGGGCCTGGGCCAGGCTCTACACAGACCTGCTTTCTCACGGGGTGAGGTGGGGAGGAATTAATGAGGCTCCAGGAAGTAGGACAGAGAGTGGCCTCCGGAAGGAGGCAACGTGAGGTGCATCCCCAGCAGCTTCAGGGAGGGTCTAAATTGGGGGCAGCTGAGCCCTGAGGGTGCTCGAAGAAGGGCCTGCTCTCCCCTGGCTCTCAGACTGCCATGTCAACTCTATCAATGCCTTGAGTCTGGGGACAAAAGTCCAGAGATCTTGCGCCCTATTGGGCCAATCTTTTTATTAACAGTAAACTCTACCATGAATAAAGGTGAGTTAGTGAATCCCTGTGGGGGAGATCCTAAATGGCAGGGGGTGGGGGGAGTCCAAGCTGGGGCGGGGGCTGCAAGGAGGCAGGGCAGCCCCAGGTGTCCTGGCCGGGTGGGACTGGAAAGCTGCCCACTGCCTGGAGCAAGCCTGACCCAGCTGGGGCCCAGGGGGATGGAGCTACCCAGGCCTTGGCACCAAACCCTCATTAGGACAGACCCTGCACCAGGGTAGGCAGCCGGGGAAAGGGCAGCAGGAAAAATCCAGTTTGAACTTGCAAAGCAGCTGCCAGCTTGGGAAACCCCTAAAGAAAGAACTTCCTCAAGTCGGTGGCTGCTAGGCCCAAGGCAGTGCCAGCTGGGCAAAGGGGGGCTTCCTGAGTCCCATTCCCATCAGCCAGAGGCACCTGGCTCTAGCAGCCAGGAGCCCTGTGGCCCCAGGAAAGAGCTGGACACCAGCCTAGGGGTTGACACAGTCCAGTCATGCTGGTGTGAAGGATTGCCCTCTGGGGGTTTCTGGCCTCTTCCCCATTATATGGGGGCCATAGCCATACCTGGAGTCCTTGGCTCTCTGGGAGTGGGGGGCAATAAAGGGCAGAGTCCAGGCCAGGAATGGTGGCTCACACCTGTAACCCTAGCACTTTGGGAGACTAGGCAGATCACTTGAGGTCAGAAGTCTGAAACCAGCCTGGGCAACAGGAAGACCCCATCTCTATAAAAATAGAAAAATGAGCTGGGCATAGTGGCACGCATCTGTAACACCTCAAGCTACTTAGGGGGCTGAGGCAGGAGGGTCACTTGAGCTCAGTGAGGTATGATGATGCTACTGGACTCTAGCCAGAGTGACAGAGCAAGACCTTATCTCAACAACAACAAGAAGGCAGAGTCCATCCTGTAGACAGATCCTGGGAGTCTTTTCTCTTATCTTCTCCTTCCAAAGGAAGGTTACAGTTGAGAGCAGCAATAGGACACTGAGTTTGGATTCAGGCCTCTCAGACCAAGGGGATGTGCTAACAGTTGCCTCAGCCAGGTGTGGTGACTCATGCCTGTAATCCTAGCACTTGGGAGGTCAATGCAGGTGGATTGCCTGAGCTCACAGGGTCAAGATCAGCCTGAGCAAGAGCAAGACCTCATCTCTAAAAATAGCTGGGCATTGTGGCAAGCACTGTAGTCCCAGCTACTTGGGAGGCCTAGGCAAGAGAATTGCTTGAGCTCAAGAGCTTGAGGTTGCTGTGAGCTATGATGTCACAGCGCTCTACTGAGGGTGACAAAGTGAGACTTTGTCTAAAAAAAAAACAAAAACAAACAGTTGCACCCCACACACTGATTCACCTGGCATAGGGGAAGGGGGGGAAGAACCTTGACCCTAAGCGACCATCTCTGACTGACCAGTCAGGCCTAAGAATGGGCACCCGGCTCCAACAGAGAGAGAACAGGTGATGTGGTCAGGACATGAGATTCAAATCCCAAGTGTCAGCCAGCACGGTGGCTCATAACTATTATCCCAGCACTCTGGAAGGCTGAGGCTGCAGGATTACTTGAGCTTTGGCATTCAAGGCCAGCCTGAGCAAGAATGAGACACTGTCTCTATAAAAAATAGAAAATTAGACTCAGCGCCTGTGGCTCAAGCGGCTAAGGTGCCAGCCACATACACCTAAGGTGGCGGGTTCGAATCCCCAGCCTGGGCCCGCCAAACAATAATGATGGCTGCAACCAAAAAATGGCCGGGCATTGTGGCGGGCACCTGTAGTCCCAGCTACTTGGGAGGCTGAGACAGGAGACTCGCTTGAGCCCAGGAGTTGGAGGTTGCTATGAGCTGTGATGTCATAGCACTCTACCCAGGGGGATAGCTTGAGGCTCTGTCTCAAAAAAAAAAAAAAAAAAGAAAATTAGCCAGGTGTTTTGGTGGGTACCTCTAGTCCTATCTGCATGGGAAGCTGAGGCTGGAATATCACTTGAACCCAGGAGTTTGCAGTGCTCTATCATGACACTACGGCGCTCTAGCCTGGGCAACAGAGTGAGACCCTCTCTCAAAAAAAAAATAAAAATAGGCCAGGTACAGTGGCTCACACCTGTAATCCTAGCACTCTGGGGGGCTGAGGTAGATCGTTTCCTTTTTTTTGCAGTTTTTGACCGGGGCTGGGTTTGAACCTGCCACCTCTGGTATATGAGGCCGGAGCCCTACTCCTTTGAGCCACAGGCACCGCCAGTAGCCAGATTGTTTGAGCTCAGGAATTCAAGACCAGCCTGAGCAAGAGCAAGACCCCATCTCTACTAAAAATAGAAGGCTAGCTGGGCATTGTGGCAAGTGCCTATAGTCCCAGCTACTCGGGAGGCTGAGGCAAGAGGATCTCTTGAGCCCAAAAATTTGAGGTTGCTGTGAGCTATGATGATGCCAAAGCACTTCACCCAGAGCAACAGAGTGAGACTCCATCTCAAAAAAAAAAAAAAAAAAAAAGGCACAGCGCCAGAAGCACAGTGGTTACAGTACCAGTCACATACACAGAGACTGGCAGGTTCAAAACCGGCCTGGGCTAGCTGAGGCAACAATGACAACTGTAACAAAAAATAGCTGGGCTTTGTGGAGGACACATGTAGTCCCAGCTACTTGGGAGGCTGAGGCAAGAGAATCATTTAAGCCCAAGAGTTGGAGGTTGCTGTGAGCTGTGATGCCACAGCACTCTACTGAGGGCAACACAGTGAGACCCTGTCTCAAAAAAGAAAAAAGAAAAAGAAAAAAAATTAGCCTGGCATAGTAGTGTATGCCTATAGTCCCAGCTATTTAGAAGGCTAAGGATCACTTGAGCCCAGGAGTTGGACGTTGCAGTGAGCTGTGATGACACTACTGGCACTCTAGCTCAGGTGACAGAGTACAACTCTGTCTCAAAAAAAAAGCAGCCAAGTGTTCACATGAGTCTTTGAAAATTAGAATCCCCGGCTCAGCGCCTGTGGCTCAATCGGCTAAGGCGCCAGCCACATACACCTAAGGTGGCAGGTTCGAATCCCCAGCCCGGGCCCGCCAAACACCAATGATGGCTGCAACCAAAAAATGGCCGGGCGTTGTGGCAGGCGCCTGTGGTCCCAGCTACTTGGGAGGCGGAGGCAGGAGACTCGCTTGAGCCCAGGAGTTGGAGGTTGCTATGAGCTGTGATGCCATGGCACTCTAC
>CAUYQV010183734.1:0-20560 GCA_963574575.1 Galagoides demidoff
TCTCCTGCCTCCGCCTCCCAAGTAGCTGGGACCACAGGCGCCCGCCACAACGCCCGGCCATTTTTTGGTTGCAGTCATCATTGTTGTTTGGCAGCCCGGGCTGGGGATTCGAACCCGCCACCTTAGGTGTACGTGGCTGGCGCCCTAGCCGATTTAGCCACAGGCGCCGAGCCAAACCTATTACATTTCATCTTCAAATAAGAGATAAATTTATATGTAAATGGTGATAATATAATAACACACATAAATTTTTATATATCACATATGTTAAATATAATGAATATATAAACTGTATATTATAAATATAAAGATAGATTTCACATAGTCACATGCTATAACTCAAAAAAAATCCACATCTTAATAATTATTTTTGTGAAATTCTTTTATTTATTAATACTATGATGGCACTCCTTTCTACTAAATTTCATTGCAAAGCATTATTGATTAAACTTAGAAACCTGAAATGTGAATCTATGACATAAAAGATTACTCTATACGAAAATTAGTACTACTAATAAAAAAAGGATTTGCAACAAACTTGTTTATAGCTTGGGAACTTTCTGTACTTAAAAGCAAATATGAAAGAATAATTTATAAATTAAGGTGCAAAGTTTTGTTTTGTTTTTTTTTCTGAGAGCAAGTTGTTTAATACTGTTGATCCTGGATAAATACTTCATGAAGAAAATCTCAGCATACATAAAGGAGATACCAGGACAGACAATCATGTGTGTTTTGTAGATTCAATATATAAAATCAAAGGAATTTCATTTTGGCAGATGGGACAAAATGCACCTCTACAAAAGTTGTAAGGTGGGGTAGAATTAGGGCAAAGAAAATACACAAGTATTAAAGCATTTTCCAATGAGCAGGTTTCTACTTTTAAAATTCTTCCTCTTTTGCTGGCTTAACATTATTGCTATATTACTCCATTTATTAAAGTTAATCAGTTTATTAACTTATGTTAAATGAACTTTACATATATGCCTTAGTACTTTCCCTATGCCACTGGGGCTATTCTAAATAATAGCTCAATTTATATTTCTAAAATAATTATTTTGCAAAATTCAATAAAATATGAATGAGTGGTACTTTTTGTATTTTTTTTAGTAATAAATCGTTGTACACATTTTGGGGGTGCATGTGACATTTTGATGCATCTATACAATGTATAATAAAACATTAAGGACTGCAGGAATTCTGTTAATGGGAAGGTTATATTAGTTTGATGATTAGGTTAGATTGGTAGAGACATATTTTTGCAGAAAAAAACAAAAAAAAATCTAAGATTTTGGAAATAACAGCATTTCCTCCTTTTTTAAGGCTGATAAGTATTCATCTATCTGTCAATCTATCTGTCTAAAATATATAAAATAAAATAAAAACAAATTGTAAATACACACACAAATATATATATATATGTATGTATATACACATACACACACCATGTATATGATAGAACCTCTATAAATTGACTGCTCAAAGGGCAGTAACAAACTGGTCAATGTACAGAGATGTCAGCATAAGGAACTTGGCCTACTGTACTGATAGATATGTGTGGTAGTGTCCAGTCTCTGAAAATTAGGTCAACTTAAGGGAGATGGTTGACCAGTTTGTGGCAGTGGTCCCTTGGGTGGCACCTGACAGGGTTCTACTGTAAGCCACATTTTCTTTATTCATTCTTCTGTTGTTGGGCCCTTAGTTTGATTCCATATCTTGACTGTTGTGAATAATGCTTCATTAAGCATAGGAATGCAGATATCTCTTCCACATATTGATTTTGATTGTTTTAATTTTATTGCAGGTTTCCAGGTTAATGTAGGGTACAAACAACTAGGTTACAATATTTACATTCATTAGGTAAAGTTCCTCTTGTAGTAGTTGTGTCCTGCAGCCCAAGGTGTGCCATATACCCTTACATTGTGCCCATTAAATGGGAGCACTCTAATCCCCTTCCCACCTCCCCTCCCCACCTTCATCATTCCCCTAACCCCCAACTTAAATTGAATTCAGTTTTCCTCTTATGTGGGCATGTATTAGTTTGTTAACTAGATTCATATTAGTATTGAGTACATTGGATGTTTGCTTTTCCATTCTTGTGAGGCTTTACTATGGAGAATGTGTTTCGATTCCATCCAGGTTAATACAAAAGATGTAAAGTCTCCATCTTTTTTATGGCTGAACAGTATTCCATGGTATAGGTATATCACAGTTGACACGTATTTAGGTTGTTTCCAAATCTTGGTGATTATATATTAAGCTAGGAAAACAATCTAGTGCAAATGTCTTTATGACAGAATGATTTTTTTTTTTCCTTCTGGACAGATGCCTAGTAATGGGATTGTAGGATCAAATGGGAAGTCTAATTTGAGGTCTTTGAGGATTTTCCATACTTCTTTCCAAAAAGGCTGCATTAGTTTGCAGTCCCACCAACAGTGTAAAAGTGTTCTCACTTCTCCATATCTGTTCCAGCATCTATAACTTTGGAACATTGTGATGTGGGCTGTACTCAGGGTTAGGCGATATCTCAGGGTGGTTTTGATTTGAATTTCTCTGATGATTAGGGCTGATAAACATTTTTCCATAGTTTTGTTAGACATTTGTCTGCCTTCCTCAGGGAATGTTCTGTTTATGTCTCTTGCCCAATGACATATGAGATTGTTTGCTCTTTTTTTGTTGATTAATTTGAGTTCTTTATTGATCCCTGTTATCAACCCTTTGTCAGATTGTAACATGTAACAATCCTTTCCCATTCTGAAGATTGCCTGTTTCCTTTAACTGTTGTGTACTTAGCTGTACAGAAGCTTTTCAGTTTAATTAAGTCCCATTTGTTCATTTTTGTTGTTGTTGCAATTGCCACGGTAGTATTCATAAAAATCTTTCCCCAGGCTGACAACCTAAAGAGTTTTTTTCCACACTTTCTTCTATAATTTTTATCATTTCATGTCTTAGATTAAAATCTTTTATACATTATGAGTCAATTTTTGTAAGTGGTGAAATGTGTGAGCCTAGATTCAGTCTTTTACATGTGGTTATCCAGTTCTCCCGGCACCATTTATTGAATAGGGACTCTGTTCCCCACTGTTAGCTTTTGTTTGGTTTATCAAAGATTGGATGGCTATAAGAGACTGGTTTCATCTCTTGGTTTTCTATTCAGTTCTATATGTCCATATCTCTGTTTTTGTGCCAATACCATGCTGTTTTGACCACTGTGGATTTGTAATATAACCTAAAGTTTGGTAGAATGATTCCTGTGGCTTTGTTTTTATACTAAGAATTGCCTTGGCTATATGGGGTTTCTTCTGGTTCCATACAAAATGAAGAACTATTTATTGAGTTCCTCGAAGTATGATGTTGATATTTTAATGGAGGTTCCATTGAATCTATAAATTGCTTTAGGTAGTATAGACATTTTTAAGGATGTTGATTCTTTATAGCCAAGAGCATGGTATGTTCTGCTATTTGTTAATGTCCTCTGCTATTTCTTTTCTTAGGGTTTTATAATGCTCTCTGTAGAGGTCCTTCACCTCTTTTGTTAGGCATATTCTTGATATTTCTATTTCTTTGAACCCACTATGAAGGGAATTATATCTTTGGTTAGCTTCTTGACTTGGATGTTATTGGCACATACAAAGGCTACTGATTTGTGAACATTGATTTTGTACTCTGAGACGTTGCTGTATTTTTCGATCACTTCCAGGAGTCTTTTGGTTGAGTTTTTGGGGTTATGGGTAATATCATCAACAAAGACCAAGATTTTGACCTCCTACACTCCCATTTGGATGCTCTTTATATTCTTCTCTTGCCTGATTACATTGGCTAAAACATTCAGAGCTATGTTGAATAATCATGGTGATAAAGGACATCCTTCTCTGATGTGAGTTCTAAGTGGAAAAGCTTTCAGTTTTACTCCATTCACTATTATATTAGCTGTGGGTTTGTTGTAGATGGCTTCAATCTACAGTTTAAGAAATGTGCCACCTTTCCCTATATTCTTAAATGTTCCTTTTAGAAAAGGATGCTGAATTTTGTCAAGTGCTTTTTCTATATCTATTGAGAGGATCATATGGTCTTTGTTTTTGCTTCTATTGATATAGTGAATTACATTTATGGATTTGTATATGTTAAACCAGCCTTGCATTCCTTGGATAAAACCTAATTGTGATATATAATTTTTTTAATGCGTAGCTGTGATCTATTGGCTAAGATTTTATTGAGTATTTTTGTATCAGTAGTAATTAATGAAACTGGTCTGTAGTTCTCCTTTTTAGTTGAGTCCTTTCCTGGTTTTTTGTTTCATAGAATTTTGGGGGGAAGGTTTCTTCCTTCTCAGTATTTTCGAATAAGTTCTGCAGTATAGGTCAAAACTTATTTTTGAAGGTTTGATAGAATTCTGTTATGAAGCTATCTGGTCCAGGGCTGTTTTTTTTGTCAGAAGATTTTTAATTATTTTTATTTTTTTATTTTTTGAGATAGCATCTTACTGTAGATGTGTGGTAAGAGTGACACTGACACCTTGGTAGAGAGTTGTGGTGTCAAAAGTAACAGAAACCTCAAAATTTGGGGCTCAAGTGATTCTCTTGCCTCAGCCTCCTGAGTGGCTGAGACTACAGTGACTATCACAACACCCGGTTATTTTTACAGATGGGATCTCCCTCTTGCTTAAGCTGGTCTCAAAGTCCTGAGCTCAAGCAGTCTACATTCTTTGGCCTGCCAGAGTGCTAGGATTATAGGCATGAGCCACCACACCCAGCTTGAGATTTGCTATTGTTTCATCCATCTCAGTGCTTGATGTTGGTCTGTTCAGGAGATCTATTTCTTCCTGGTTAAGTCTAGGGAGATTGTGTAATTTTTGATCCATTTACTCTACATTGTTATATATCTGTGCATAGGGTTTCTTGCAGAAGTCAGAGATAATCTCTTGTATCTCAGTGGTATCTGTTATTTCCCCCTTTACATTTCTGATTGATGTTATAAGAAAGTTTATCTTTTTGTTTCCAGTCATTCTGACTAAAGGTTTATAGATTCTTTTCTTTTCAATTCCATTTCTTCAAAGGTTTATAGATTCTTTTCTTTTCAATTTCTCATTTAATTTGGTTCATTTATTTCTCATTATATTTTGGTTCTCAAAGAACCCCAGAGACTACTGATGCAAAAATACTCAATAACAAAAATTGTCCTTGAATGTTTGATAAAATTCAGCAGTGAAGCCATCAAGCCCTGAGGTTTTCTTTGATTAGAGACTTAAAACAGATTCAACATCTTTATTCCTTATCTGTTTCTTCAGTTTTTTTTTTCCTGCAGTTTCTTTTCTTTTACTAGGTTTGGAATTGGAATACTCTTTCTTTTCCATTTCCTTAAGATGATTCATCAGGTTGTTGATGTGCTCTCTTTTTGTTTTTTTGGATGTAGTCTTCTAATGCAAGAAATTTCCCTCTTAAGACAACTTTTGCCATATCCCATAGGTTTTGATAACTTGTAGTGCATTGTCATTATGTTCAAGAAATTTAATAATTTTCTCCTTTATCTCTTCCTTGACCCAACTTTCATTAAGCATGTATAATTTCCATGTCTTTGGGTGGGGATGAAAATTTTTGTTGGAGTTTCCTTACACATTTAATGCCTTGTGATCTGAGAAGATACAGGTTTAATTTTAATTCTTTTAGTTTTATTGAGGTTGATTTGTGACATAGGATATGATCTATTTTGGAGTATATTCTATGGGCTGACAAGAAGAACATATTCCTTAGCTTTGGAATGATGTGTTCTCCATATGTCTATTAAGCCCATTTGTTCTAGGTAGGACTTGTATGTAGAATAGAAGAGAGTGGGCATTATGTCTTTTTCCTGACTGTAGAGAAAGAGAAGATTTCTGCTTTTATGTTCATCAGAGACATTGTCTTGTAATTTTATTTTCTTGTCGTACCCATATCTGGCTTTGGTATCAGGGTAAATCTGTCCTCTTGAAATGAGTTTTAAAATGTTTCTTCAACTTCAGTTTTTGAAAGCCATTGAGAAAGATTGGTATTAGGTTGTCCATGAATGTTTGATGGAATTCAGCTGTAAAGCCATCAAGCCCTAGGGTTTTCTTTGATCAGAGACTTAAGACAGATTCAACTTCTTTACTTCTTATTGATCTCTTTAGTTTTTCTATTTCTTCTTGATTTGGTCTTAGTAGGTTGTGTGTGTGTAAGAATTTACCAGTTTCTTTTAGGTTATTGAATATGTTGATGTAGAGTTCATATTAGTTTCTTTTTATCCTTTGTGAACCATTGTGAGAATAATGGAGTTTGAATAAGAGCAATAAATAAACACTAAATTTCTTGTTAAATTTGGTAAAAGTAAAAGTGAAATCAGGGACATGTCAATCCAAGTTTATGGGGATAACACCATGAAGTTAACAGCAGTGTTTAAATTTATTAAACATGTTTCAGAGGGGAGAGAAAGTGTCACTGATGAAAAGAGGTCACATTATCAGTAATAGGCAGAATTGATGAAAGCATTGTAAAAATTCATAGAATTGTGTATCAAAATCATCAGCTGACTGTGAGAAGCTTAGCAAACATCAATAGAGAAAATCTCAACTGAAAATTTTGTCCTGAGAAAGGTGTGGCTCTTGCATCTTGGCAATGCACCATCTCACACAGTGCTGTCAATGAGGGAGGTTTTAGCCAGTAGTAAACAAATAACTGTATTGGAACACCATCTCTACTCATCTGATCTGGCCCCTGTCACTTTTTCTTTACCAGAGATTAAAGAAATATTGAAAGAAAGACACTTTGATGACATTTAGGACGTTGAGGGTAAAACAATGACAGCTCTGAGAGCCATTCCAGAAAAAGAATTCCAAAATTGCTTTTAAGGGTGGACTAGGTACTGCTGTTGGTGCATAGGTTCCCAAGGGGAGTACTTCAAAGGTGAACTTAGGGATATTCAGCAACGAGTTATGTACCACTTTTTCTGAGCTCATGAACTTGTCAGACTTTGTGTGCCTCAACTTAGGGAAGTGTTAAGCAGAGCATCAGGGCTTTGTGAGGATACCACCAGACTGCGGTGGTGATGGGTGGAGCCAGATATTATCCTCCACACGTATGGAAATAGGCCCTTGCCTCTCAGATAGGGGAGTGTTAAATAAAACAGTGAGGCTGGATGGAGAAGCTATTTAGGCACTTCAACCTGGCAGACTTGACCCTGCATCCTGCAGAATGATGATATTGTCTAGTCTCTCGGGTCAGGTGCTTCCACTGGCCATCTACAATGGTATAGCTCTGCCAATACCACATTTTCCTTGTAGGGTAAGACATGAGTGGGCCACCTGCAAAATGTCTCAGAATGCTGTGGAAGAAGGTCTGTGTCTAGTTCTCTTCTCCTTCTGTTGAAGCTGTGAGCCCAGGGAAATCCAAGGAAGACATGGTCAAAATAAAACTGTTCCTCCTCTCACTCTTTCAATGCAACTTTCCTCAGTTCTGTGGTCTGGTGGATGTCTCAGTCTCACTATCATGTTCTGGGATACATCCAATGATACTATTTTCTATGGGTAGGTGCTGATTGGATTCCTGTGATGGGAATTGGAGATGGAGAATACCTATTCTGCCATCTTGTTAACATTGACTTTCAACTTTAACATATAAAGAACAGTTATTTTAATATCCCTGTCTGATATTTTCAAAAGACTATCATATCAGAATCTGAATCTATTCTTTTGTCTCTTAACAGTTTCCTCCAACCCTTTTGCTTTTTGGTATGTCTTGTTCCACTGTAAGCTTTAGTCTTTCCCAATGGTCCTGCATTCTTTTTGCATTTGCCCCTTTCCTGGAGTGAAACTTGGGGCATGTATTACTCTTTGCTTGTAGGCTTTGTAGTAGGGAAGGTGATTGTCTATTCTTAGTCTTAGGCAGGTAATACACTCCTCTATCTTGATGGTGAGTTGTCCCTATTATCTTTTTCCTTTTGAGTGTACAGCATAGTTAAAAATTTAGGTGTAGGACCTTTACCTCTCTCTCCTCTGAGTGTATTTTTTTTCTCTTTTTCTACTCTACCCACAGTGGTTCTTTCCCTGTGCCCTGGGATTTGCTCTCTATCTTCCAGATGATTAAGTATCTTTATCCATATGGTAGAAAGATACAGTCAAGTCTCCTACCCTTTCTGTAGCACAAAGAGAAGCTTCTCTAGTTTCTCTGCACTAACTCCAGTCTTTCTTGTGTACATACTGTGAGGTCTATGGAACAGAACGGTAAGTAGATGCAAACTCTCTTTATGTCTGAAGGTTTTGTGAGTTTTATACTCTCATATTAGCCTATAAATGGCTGAATAAGTTAGTTTGGTAGGGTTTTCTTACCCCTGTTCTCTACATTAGATAAGCCAGCATCTGTCACTTATGGAGTTGTTGGCTTAGCCTTTTTATTCTTAGATTTAACCTGGATTTGGCTTCAGACAAATTAACTGCGTGCATCTCTTACATAGCACTTCATTTCATAATCACCATCTTTAGACTTAATTAATATACTTGCTAACTGGATACAATTTTCTGCATTTGTCTCCTTTCACAAATATGAAAAATAGAAATTGAATTTTGAAATGTGTGTTAAACAGCAAAGCAAGGTGGCAGCATAGCCTACGATTCAATTATTAACCTATTGGACAAATACTTGTATCACAGGCAGCATGGTTGTAGGCATTAAGTAGTGGTTGGAAGGGAGGTGGTATTCTGGAAGAGAATAAAACTAGTTTATTCTAGAATGACAGGATAGGTATCATGTTGTTAGTGGTGACACTTGGGCTGTCCTAAAATACGGACGCATTTGGCTATTTTCAGAAAAAGATAGTCCTTTACAAAGGACCATGGACTTAAGGAAGGCAGAAGACATCAAAGAAGGCAGGAGTAGACAGGGAGCATTTCGGTAACTCTGAATTAATCAAGATGAATCACACTAGCTAGAATAGATTACTTATTTTAGAGAATAGGAGAGATTCAGCTGGAGAAATGAAAGGAGAAAAACAGTAGTGGACACAAAAAATTTGAAGACCTTTAGACCTGTTAGACCTTTTCCTATTGAATATGTAAGGTTATGTATAGCTCGTGGTCAGAGCAATGTCTAATGCATATAAGGGCCATAGGGACAGGGCACCTAAAGCGGGAGGTTCAGTTAAGTGGAAAATATAAATAGATCCTTAAGTGATAGTTTCTTTCCATGGCTTATTGCTGAATGGGGTGCTAGGCAACGTGCAAACATTTTAAAAATAGGTTACCAAGGAACAGCTAGAAGAATCTTCCATCTTTCATTGTTTTTTGGAGGGAGGCATATAAAAGCCCACAATAATGTTTATAATCAAATATTTTACAAATGTTAAAATGTGTAATGGTTACTTTATGCTGATTATGAAATAAATGTGTTGCTGGAATTTCTATCTATGCTGAGTCCTTTGCCTTGGGGTTCGAAGAATGAAACCCCAGACCATGTGAATGAGCACAGGAAAAAGTTTATTTTATAGAGAAGGGTAACAAAGCCTCAGAGGTGAGGAGATTCCCAGATGAGAAGCCCCCCCATGGGACTTTTGTCTAGGGGTTCATATACTGCTTGCAAGGTGGGGCAGTCCTGGGAAGGTATGTTACACTTGGCCAGGAACTAGCAGACAAAAAACATCTCATTCATGTTGATTAGGGAATGAATGTATCAGCAAATGAATGAATGAGGTCTTCATAGTTCCTGCCCTAGGCAAAGCAGAGGGGTGTGTGCTTTCCACTCTAGGAGGGGCCACCAATGAAATATTGCTTGCATCCAGAGTGTGTGTGTGCAGTTTGGAACAATAATTCTGTTTGCCCACACCTAGAAAATGGGGGTTCCTGTTCAGCCCTGAATGGAGGAACCCTGTATCAATTCTCTGTCTCTGAATAGAAGCTCTAACTGTTGTTAGGGAAAAAGGGACATGAACTCACTCAAAACTACTTCCTGGTGGGGACATAGGGGACTAGTTAGGGATTCATTGGAGAAGGATGATCCAGGGATCTAGTAAATGGAACTCTGGACTGGTTGTGGTCCTGAGTGGTTAATCTTAGGGTGTCTAGAAGAATGACAGTTACTATGGCACTTAGAATGTGGGGCACATTGGATGCAACAATATACAAACAATTATAAAGTAAGAATAATTCCTATACCTCTAACTAAGATTCTTTACCAACTTGAATTAGGTAACCAAGAGAACAATGAGTCAAAACAGTACATTTCTTGAAATTCTGCATATCCATGATTATGTCTAAAAAGCAAATAATAATCAGCTGCTTGGTTTTCTAAGACAGTTTCCCGTACATGTCTAAGTTCTATGTATAAGTTGTCATTCGAGGCTTTTACTGCAGCAGGAGCTAGTTGACCCATCTCATCATTTAATTCAATCACCACAGTTGGCATCACAAATAGATGGGTGGGCATCACTTTGACAGCCTCTGGGAAATTATGATCTTGAGCCTTCAGGTCCTTCCAGCTTGGGAATTATTCAAGTCCTGTGTCCTAGGCAAGAAAGGTGCTAATTTCTCTCTAGAGAAATTAGGGTCTTCTAGTGGCATTAGCCAGAACACGAGGAAAAGCCTGTTGCCCATACAGCAAAAACCATCCTTTAGAATTTTTAATGTGTGTATAGGCATGAGGTATGGTAGCTGTTTTATGTATTGGAGCAAGCTATTAGTTAAATTGACACAGAGGTGGAGTAATCTGAGAATCTCACACAATCTCCTTCACTTGTAACTATTTGAGGCAGATTGAAAACAGATGTTTGATTTATATGGGTTCCTGCTGCAAGACACAAATCAGACACATTCACAAGGAAGTCCAAACACTTTTGTCTCCTTGAAAGAGAATTATAGCTTGTCTCTTTATCCAAATGCCTCGAGTCAGAGTTATGAGGAGGAGAGGGGTGTTTCCTGTAGGCATTTCTTTACCACCAACCAGGCTTGATGGGACATCAAGGTGTGAAGTAGGGAGGTTTAGGTTGTGTGAAGGTGTCACTGAGGTGCCACGAGTCCGGGTCTGCCAGTTCTCACTGTGGGGAGAGGTAAAAAGCAAGATGTTTAAATCTAATGCAAGCAGGTGGAGCATATGCTCGCTCCTTTCACCAGTCTATAGCTTTAAGGTTAATGTCTGTCTTTAATTGGGGAAGGCATGGGATCCTGGCCCATATTCACACAAATTGCTGTTCCTGCTTTAACCAGTATGTCTGTGCTTGAGAGTAGAGTTAAGGCTTTTAGGCATGACTAGAAAGACAGGAGAGAACAGCCAGTTCCCCCAACTGTAAGAGTTGAGAGATTTGGTAACCAGCCATCCAGGCCTTCCAGACTCCCCCTTGATGTTTCAGACTTGGGAGTGAAGAATCCACAGCTTGGGAGAAGCACCAGCAGGAGGAAACTCATCTGCTGGCCCCAGGCCCTGAGGCCCTCGTGCTTCAGGCTGATCTCAGTATTCACCCCACTAGTCAGCCCCAGTAGTCACCACCTAGGTACTCCCACTAGTCACTCCCGCTAGTCACCCTACTACTTACCACCACTAGTCATCTCACTAGTCACCCCACTTGTCACCCCCTCTGGTTACCCCATTAGTCACCCCACTACTCACTCCCCACGGTCACCACACTAGTCACCATGGCATTCTACTACATATGACAAAGTGAGAATCTGTTTCAAAACAAACAAACAACAACAACAAAAAACAACAAAGTGCAGCTATGGTGGAGAATCACTGGGCTAGAGTGTGGTTCCAACACTCTGTTGTGCATCAGAGCCCCCTGGACGGATTTAGTGGGTCTGGGGCAGGACTCAGGTTTTTGCATTTGTATTAAGTTCCCAAGGTTGGTGGAGGAGCCCTACTTTGAGAGCCAGGGGATGGGAGGACGCAGTGTACCCTGATGCTGATGTCTGGGTTTATATGCAAATTTATTTTACAAAAAATTATAAGAAAAATTAAGTTTGCTGTTATAAACTTGACACTGATTGTTTTAAAATAAGGACAATATCAAAGATTTGAATCTCCTCCATTGATTTAATGACATACTCACCAACTCTGTATTCCTCTCCCTCTTGCTCAATTATTACTCCAGTTCCTGCCTTTAAAAAAAATGGAAGAATTGAGATCTGGAGGAAGGAGAGAGTTCAGTAGTCTTAGCAGGGATGATATTAATGTGTTAACAAAACACACACATCATCACGGACATTTTTGCCAATCACCCCGTTCCCTAGTACACACACAGTAAATGGCAAAATTTCTCACATTAACTCTGACACCCAGACCATACCCAAAAGCCTACATAAAAGTGATTTCAGTCACGCTCCCTGTGTAAAGGGTTTTTCTACAACTTGGACTTTACCTTAGAAACCACAAAAATGTAAACTAAACATTTGTTCCCTAAAGTGAATCTGAAATTAAAAAAAAGAGAGAGAACATTTTCCATATAAAAAAAAAAATTGGCTGCTTATCAAACTGGGCCCAATCTGTGTTTTCCTTAATACTAATTTTTAGAACTGTCTGTAAGAAAATAAAAAAGGCTCTCAGCTGGGTGGGTTGGCTCATGCTCATAATTCCAGCACTCTGGGAAGCCAAGGTTGGTGGATTGCCAGAGTTTAGGAGTTAGAGAGCAGCCTGAGCAAGATGGGGACACGTCTGTACTAAAAAAAAGTAGTAGAACTAGCTGGTCATTTCAGCTTGTGCCTGTAGTCCCAGCTACTCAGGAGACTCAGGCAGTAGCATAGGTTGAGCCTAGGAGTTTGAGGTTGCTGTCAGCTATGATACATAGTACTCTACACACGGGAACAAAGGAAGACTGTCTCAAACTAAATAAATAAATAAAAATTTTAAAATAAATGAAATAAAACTGGGAAGAAGTGCCTACCTTGTAGGTATTTAATTCACAGAATGGAGATAGCATCAGGTAAAAATACAGAAAAGTGGGGCACTAGGCCGTGCGGAAAGAACCAGAGAAAGGTGAGATTGCTCAGAGTGCCCTTCATCTCAGGGAGGGCGTGCCCCTTAGCAGCAGGACTTCCCTGGCTCTCCTCCTTCATTGGCTCTCCTTTGTGAAGACTGTGTCTTACATTTCCTCCATTGTGACTATTCCTGCTGCTTCTGCTCCCAATGCAGGCACCGTGGCACTTTTTACACAAGGGCACTTTCGAGAGAGTGAAAAATGGTATGCTTGCCATCTTTCTTATATTGTCCAGGAAAGACCCCCAAGAGTAGTAGAACTGCTGAGTCAAAGGACACGGACACCTCCAGCCATGGCAGGAGGCTTCTAGGGGCCCTGGGGTTATGAAGCTTCGGGAGCAGTTGGGGTGACGGGAGGGCCTCTTCCCTGTAAGGAGCATCTTTCTGTTTTGTGTCCAGGAGCAGATTATTTTAGAGAAGTTGATGACAATGATTATAACTTTTGTACCACGTTTACTCTTGAGTAGTTTTTCTCAAAGTGCCTGACAGCATTTAATCCAAGGATACTTTCTTCTTGAGAATTATTCTATTCTGGGGCAGTGCCTGTGGCTCAAAGGAGTAGGGCGCTGGCCCCATATACAGGAGGTGGTGGGTTCAAACCCAGCCCCAGCCAAAAACTGCAAAAAAAAAAAAAAAAAAATTCTATTCCAGGCATGTCATTCATTTGGCTGTGGAATTGCTAGTTCACTCACATGTGGTCCCTTTGTTTGAAATTCTGTGGATCCCTTAGTCACTTTTCTGTGATGACTCCAGCAGAACTGGGTTTATTACCATTATGATTGGATTTAGGTGTTGATAATGTTTTTCTTGAACTGCAGGTGATTTTCAAAGAACTATGGATTAGGGGTGTGACTTCACTCCCAGATCCTGTTACTGACCCAGCTGGGCTTGGCTCCCATAAGGAGAAGCTTTGGTCCCAGCCGACACATCATCTGGAAGTCTGCAGACAAGTAAGCTACCCTATCTCTTTCTTGTGGTTGCCTAGATTTTTGAGTTTTGATAGTTCTTTTTCATGGATGATTTTATTACTAAGATTCTGTAGTGAGTTAGTGTTACTACTATAACAAATTACAGAAATATTTCTATGATCTAATTTTCATATTGGATCTAGCTCTGTTCTGATATTGAGGTATTAGAGATTTCTAAGAACTCCCAAGAAGCAGATAAAGCATCATTTCAGCTCAGTTGCCTGTCAAGGAGTGACCTCTAGGGACCATGGCCAAAAGTCTGTATGCAGCAGCGACCTGCTCAGTTTGCCTGGATTTGTTCACCAATCCCGTCCTCTTGTCTTGTGGGCACACCTTCTGTTTGGATTGCATCCAAACATGGGCATCAGAAAGGCAGAATTCCACACTGATCTTCCCCCTGTGCCAAGCAGCAACAGAGAAACCTCTCATGAAAGAATGGCAGATGAGGATGCTGACCCTTCTCCTCAAGCAGCATGGGCCCCTACTAGAGCACAGGCTGCATGTGAGCCATGAGCTACAGCAGTTCCAGGAAGATATGAGCCTGGATGCAGCCACCGCCAGCTCCCTTCTTTCTCATCATCTCTGAGGACCTAAGGAGCATCCAGTGTGCAAGGAGCCATCAGGACATGAAGGAAGATCCCAGGAGATTCATCCACCTTGCCTGTGTCCTGGGTGCACTCAGCTTCTCCACTGGCCAACATTACTGGGAGGTGGACGTGGGAGAGGTGAAGGAGTGGTCTCTGGGTGTCTGCAAGGAGTCGGTTGACAGAAGGCAGAGTGATTTATCCTCTGAGCATGGCTTCTGGATCATCAGCATGAAGGCAGGAGCAATCTGTGCCAGCTCCATCCCAGAAAGGAGGATTCCGGCAAGCCCTGGACTTGAGCGTGTGGGAATTCTTCTGCATGTTGAGATGGAAGAAATCTGTTTTTTCCATGTTGGAAATGATGCCCTCATTTATACGTACAGTCCTCTCTCCTCTCTGGGGCCTTTTTGTCCATTTTTCCTTCTTGAGCTGCCAGGAGAAGATGACAGTGGTGTCCTGAGAATCTGCCCGTAAGAATTCGAGTTCTTCCTAGAAGCTTTTTAAAGAAGTCAGAAAGATCTTTGGCCTGAAAAAGGTCAGAATGATCTAGGAACAGACAATATGCTACAGTGCAAAGATTTGTTAAATGTTAAGTGAACTTTTTTAGCCTCTGTAGCAACAAGGATATAGATTTGTTTGTGGCAAAACTTTAGGCTTGTAGGTAAATAACTATGAGATATTTGTGAATGTTATGAAGCACATGAAGGCTCGTTTTTCTAGGCTGTAAATTGGGATAATTATATCTCATCTCTCAGTCAAATAGCTGTCATGTTAGAGACATCTCTGTAGTAACATTTTTAGCAAATAATGAATAGAGAATAGTAGGTTGTGAGTTAAATAGACACTAGATTTTGTGGATAGAAATTGTCTTTTTTATCTCGTGGCTTTTTTTGGTGAAAATTCTGATGATAGTCGTCTGTGGACAAAGATCAGATGGAACCAATGTGAGATGCTTTGAGAAGGCATAAAATTTCAGAGAGAGAGAAATAAGTCCTGGGGAAAACTAAGTTTCTCATTTTTATTTTCTCTGAAACACAGTTTCTTAAGAGACAAAGAACTTTGACCGAGGCATATTGTGAGTGGTGGTTCATATTGTAATGGGTATTGTGCTCTGCCCATTTCGACGATTGACCTGTTGTGTAGTTGTCAGTATACTAGGGTGTCTATGAAAGGCATGAAGATGCCAATAGGTTAGATGAGATAGTGTTAAGTTTATAAATTCACAAAAGATTGAGAAACTTCTGTAATCAATTATATAAAGGATGAAATGACTGTTCAAAGACTGGATCCCTGAAGTTCTGCCAGCAGATGCAGGTTCACTTCAGAACCCAGTGTGTTTTCTGAGATGAAAGGCCATCTCCGCAAGCCCAAACTTCAGACCTGTGTTGCTGATTTTTGACCTGTAGGAATTGTTTATCAACCATGTTAACTCATTAACGTGTATTCATGATAAATTTCTTTTTAAGGTTGTTTTTGGATTTATTATTAGTAGGGTTTGCATTTTCTTACAATTAAATTTATAAATGTCTGATGTCCTCCTGAGTATTCTGTTTGGTCCACTGCCACATCCCGTCTCCAGCTGGTGCCCCTTTTCCCCCAGCACACCCACATTATCTCTGACTGATTTCCCACCCTCTTCCTACATTCTCCGGATGGCTCCTTTTTTAAAGGTCTCAGAGCCCATAGTGTTGGAGTTTTTTCTCTCATGTGACATGGGTGCCAAAGGGCTGGGTCTAGTTGTTTCTACCTTTTGACTTTCTCCCATAGAGACCCAGAATTGTCACCTTTCTTGTCCTTCCAACTCCACTGGGGGAGGGAGACAACTGATTCTCCTGTTCCCTTTATTTCCTTTTGCTCCTTACAATTTCATTTGAAGAAACTCCTTGCCTCCCCCTGCACTAGGCTGGGGTGGATGACACCCGCATCTACCAGGATAGGTCTTTGTAATGTTGAAACAGAAGTTTTCTAAAGCAACACAAATAGTGTGTACCTATGACAAATGTTACACTAATAATTATCTCTTATTATATTTCACTAGAAAAAATCCTGATCTCACATGCTAGTTTGATTTCACAACTTACCAGGACACTGAGATCTGTAGTTTGAAAACTGACACAGGCTCTGGGCTTCCTGACGCTCCACCTTGATGCTAGGGGAAGGGCAACCTCAGTTTCCCTGGCACCAGGATTAAGAGCTTGAGTTACATTCACATGTTGAGTTTTTCTCTGGAGCTCTTTGTTTTGAGCTTCATTACCCTAACCTTAGGGAAAGTGTGAGTGCTGAGCAATTGGCCCTGTTCCTTTTGCTCCTCTGACTGAATTACCAAGGCCCTGGGGGTTGGAACGCCTTGAAGAGGTCTAGGGTCCATGGTCAACCTGCAATAGAATCAGTATTTACCAAAATAGTTCTCACCAACTCCTTATCACCTCACCTTGCTGTGGACCTTATCAGAGGCAGGCATATGTCCACATGTCTCACCTGTTTTTTTCTCTTTTGGAGACAGAATTTCCCCTGTTGCCCTGGGTAGAGTGCCACGATGTCATAGCTCACAGCCACAACCACTAGTCACCCCACTAGAACATTCCTCTGAGCAAGCCACACATGGAAAGAGCAGGTTTGGTCAGACTTAGTGGCCCTACTGGCATTACCTATTACCTATTGTTAGGCTCATTGTATCTGAGTCCCTGTTCAAGTTACAGAGGTGATATTTTCATCTGTTCTCATTGCACTGCTGTTTGGTCCACCTGCCACATCCCCAAATTCCCAAATTCCCAGTAACTTCTGGGCTTGGGCTTCTTAGCCACTGTAGTTGTTGAGAAGCCCTTCCAGTGAGGAGTTCCCTGTAATGTCCCTTCCAGTACCCCATTCTGAGAAACCCTTTTTATTCCTCATGCCATGTTTCTTCTCTGTTTGTTTTTGTACCACCAGAGATTGATAAGCAGCATGTGTTTTACATCCCTCCTTCCTGAAAATTCAGTGTTGAACTAAATGGCTTTGAGAGGAATTTTAGTTGCTAGTTGGTCATTTAGAGACATTTTAACACTACAGCAGTGGTTTGAACATTTAGAGACATTTTAATACCATGGTTGTTGGTGGGACTCAACGAGAATGAGTAACCCTGAGTCAGTCCATTTGTGCTGGAGGTCAATACCAATAAGCCCTTGGCAAGGAGAGACAAGGGCATAGCCTAACCTACTCCAACATTCCTCTCATGGAATTTTATTGGCTTTTATTGAAATCCCAGGCATGAGAAAACACAGTACAGCAGAAAGGTTCAAATAGAGACCAAAGGCTAAAAAACAAGTAATAATTCTTTGATTGCATGATTGAATTCCTAACACATCCTGTTGAATGCTCTTCTGTCTTGCCTTTTTATCACTGCTAAATATGACTTAGGGCCGAGACAGTGTGCTGTGTCTCACGATTATTGTTTTTAGTACTCAGGGTCAGCAGTGATGCTTGGCCTTTGCCCAGATCCCTCTGTCCCTAATGCCTAGCACTGTTAACCCTGTGTTCTATCCCATATATGGTGGTCGTTTGAACAGACATTTAACACATAGAGCAGGTTAAATATTTCCTTCAGTAAAAACTTTGCACCAAATTAGTTAAAACCAGCTGAAGTCTTAGAAAAACCTGGCATGTCTTTGAACCTTTCCATTTATACCAATAGAACAGAAAAACCAAATAGGTTTTTGTCTTTCCTTATTTTCCTTGCTTTTTTTCATTTAAAAAAAAAATTTTTTTTTGAACTGAGCTGTAATCTAGGGCTTTATGTGCTTGGATGCACAATGTGATAAATGAAATGATAGGGGGAACTTCTCACAGTGTTACCCACCAACCTGGCTCCACCTTCTATGTACCTCAGTTTCTCTCTCCGGAAGTCTAAGATGTGGGGTGAATTCCCACATAAAATTAGTTACATGAAATGTGCTCTTTTAATTCCAGAAACTGAGCAAAAAGACTTGTAAGTAGTGTGCATTTTTGTCAAGACCTAGGAACCTGGGAGAGCATGGTGGGGGCCTGCAGGCGAGGTGTAACAACCTCCTGCATGGAACCCTGACTAAGCAGTCGGTCAGCCTGCCAGATCCCATCTGTGTAGGAGACATGGCTCAAAGGTCAATGTGAGTGAAAACTCCATCGTAGAAGTGGGGGGCTTCCAAAACCACCAGAAAATAGAGTCATTGAGCCTGTTTCTCAGAAACTTAATTGAGTACATGGAAGAGAAAAAGTTTTACTTCCCTGTTTGTCTTAACCTTTAACTTTGACAATGGTAGTCAGATAATGCAGGGTTGTTTTAGGTCTTTAGAGAGGAATAGCCTGAGGCTAGTCTTAAGATGGTTATCTTACTTTCCCAGATTTTCTGTCTTTTCTGTAGTTTAAGATAAGAATAGAGAATGTTAAGAGTATTGATCAATGTGGTGTGTATGACTAGCTCCCAGTGAAAAGGGAGTCCAGAATAAAGGTAATTTGCTACTTGCCACCAAAGAGCAGTAGCTGTTTCTTTCTTTCATACAATTCAGCTTGCACCCTTGGCCAAGACTTCCTCTCCCTGCGAGAAAGTACCACCCAATAAATGGTGTAGTTAACACTAAGACTTCTGAGAGGGCTCAAAATGCAGGGTGATCAGTTCTTATATGTGTTCTCTGGATGAAACATCTTTTAATTAATTTGTGGTGGGTTTCTGTGGGGCCACTCTCTTCTCAGGTAGCCACCCCAGGCTGCCCTACACACTCCTTGTCACCCTGGGAAGTGTTACATGGGGAGTCATTTGCCCCTTGTCTGTGTAGCCGAGCTTCGGGTATCTCATTTCTCTAACTGTAACACAGTTCAGCCTCTTTTGCAAATGCACAGGCAGCCAATTGAATTTAATTTTGGAGAAAAAGGCAATGAAGAGGACTCATAGCTGGGTGTTATGGTGGTCACCTTTAGTCCCAGCTACTGAGGCTGAGGTAAGAGAAGCATTTGAGCCCAAGAGTCTGAGGTGCTGTGAGCTGTGAAGCCATGACACTCTACGGGCGCAAAAAAGTGAGACTGTCTCAATAAAAACAAAAATTAAATAAAATAAAAATAAATAAACACCCTTAAATCCACAAAGCACTTTCTTACTGACATTACTGACAGGCAGTAGTGACCAGACAAGTCACACAAACCACAAGGAGAGCACAGAGGTCTGTAGACGCAGAAGCAGAAGCAGCTTAGTACCCCAGAGATGTGGGCACACAGTAAAAGTGCTGAGAGCATGCGCATAGAGGAATTATTCCAGAAGGCTCCACAACGACGTGGGGGGGTCACAGATGTTGCTGGGTGCCTCTGTTTGGTCTTCAGCTCTCCACCAGAGAAAGTTGGTGGACATAGAGTTGGTTCAGAAGGCTTCTGACCACCCCTAGATCTCCTTTGCTCTGTTTGCTTTGTTCAGAGTTGCAACCCAGCCTGCTTGGAGGGAGATTTGGAGGCTCATTCCCTGGAAGCCTGTCACCTGTGACTTTAAGTTTCCAGTTGCACTAGGTGCTCCTAGGACAGACAGATGCCTGAATTCAGTCATGACTATAGGAAAAAATAGGATAGAGTCAAGTATTGGTCCCATAGCTTACTATAGAAGATCTCAAATCCTGGACAAGTCCCCCATATATGTTGCTGGAATTTCTGTCTGATAGTCTAAAGATTCTATGTCTTGGTGAAGTCCTTCTTGTGACAGATTTCTTTGATGCTTGCTTAGCCTCTTATATATGGACGCCTAACTCTCTTGTAAGACCTCAAAGGTTCCCCTGAATTATTCCCTCAAATAGGCTTTCCACACATTTTACTTTTTTCTTCTCCTTCAGCCATACCTATGACTCCTGTGTTTTGAGTCTATATAATCTCACATTTCTCATAGGCTTTGTTAATTTTTTACATACTTTAAAAAAAATTTTTTTTTTATTATTAATTGATTTCTGTGTACATTGATGCCAACATGGGGTACATTGTGCTGTTTCATATACAATTTGAAACATCTTCATCAAGCTGGTTAACATAACTTTCATATCATTTGGTTAATCATTGTATC
>CAUYQV010183735.1:0-12894 GCA_963574575.1 Galagoides demidoff
TTAGGCTGTTATCAGGTTGAGCTGGAAAATGTTCTTCTGAGCAAAGTATCACAGAATGGAAGAAAAAGTATCCAATATACACACCCCTATTATGAAATTAATTTACGCCTTGTTCATTCTTCTTGAGTTTTTATTATTTACCTACAATTTAGATTGAATCCTAAATTCTTTCCTGACTATAAGTCTTCATCCGAATTTTTCTTCCATTTTTATGACTTGTACTTGCAAAATGTCACTACTATCTTTTTCCTGAGGCCCTACAAGCTGAAACTCATACCTTGTAATGCTTCAAGTCTAACACGTGGACACCTCAACTGTCTGCCCTGCAGACTCTAAAAATATGGTTTAAGATCAATTTCATCCTCAACAGACAAGAGCATATGAAGCTCTCCTGGTAACTCATTCCTCAATAAAATTGACTCCTTGACTCAGGCTGTCTTAGATCATCACATAACCTTAAATTATATCTTAGCTGAACAGAAAAGAGTAAGATATCTACAGAGATTAAAACTCATCTAAAAATTTTTTTAACTCACCTAGTTATAGGAAGTCTCCCCAACTTTCTCTGAGGACTAGTTTTCTTCTTTGTTTTCTTAGATTCTTCCTGGAATACGTCCATGTTTTCTAGATATTAAAGTTAGACATGCCAGTCTTGCTAATTTTACTTATGCATTGTATTGTAGTCAAATGTGTCTCACACTCTTGTAATGATGATAAGAATAACTAATATAATGATAGTTCAGAACTATAGTGCCAGGCCTGGGACTCAGAAATATTTGGAGCTCCATGCTAGAAACGTTTTGTCCTCATAGTCTAGTTTCTGATCTTTCTCCCAATTCAGCAGGAAAGAGACAGAGCATCTCTCCATATGTCCCAAGATTGAGAAGGGACATAAAGCCAGAAAGGAGTAATATGAAGCAGGTACTCCCCTAAGGGCCTGCCAGGCCTCACTCCTAGTTTGTCAGGAGGCAGGGGGCAGGGGGATGTGTGGAGAAAAAAACAAAAAACAACACTTGAGTACTTTCAGGGGAAGTGTTGGGTACCTGGCAAGCCTTACAAAGTAACTGTACAGCCTGATGAAGGAATGGCCCTCCATGATGGGATGCTTTGGCTCTCTATAGAAACTAAAAGATGGCTTCTTAAGTTATGTTCTTGAAATGTTTTTCAGAAACCCCCATAGATTGGACTGGGGCCACCATTCTTTCATTCTAAATTTCCCCCCAAGGGCCCTGTCACATCTTAACATTTCTTTCCACTGATCCAAATATCACTGAATCCACCCAGGGCCATCCCCTCATCAGGAAATCCTGCCTTTGGGGGCCAGGCCAGTATCTAACCCCAATATATTGATCTAGAATGTTACCTACTTAAAATGTATGCCTGCTTTAAAAAACCTTGGCCTGTAAGCTATCAGGGAGTCTGAGTCTTAGTCCTTCTAGTTTGGTGCCCTGCAATTAAAAGGCTTCTTTCTTGCACTGCAATTTTTGGCTTCAGTATCTGGCTTTACTGTGCCAGGTGAGCAGACCCCAGTTTGTTTTGATAACAGAGGCTAGGACTCTCTGTTTTGCTAAGGGATTTAGAAGCAGAAAAAATTGAAATAATAACATAGGAGCACCATAAAAGTTTTAAAACAGTATAATTGGTCATTGGTTAAACTATATGATTTTCTCTCTTTCCATAAAAAGATGGAGAAAGGATTCAAGGTTCCTTTCCAAATCTTTGATTGAATCTTTATTTTTTTGACATGGTAAAATCATAGCAAATTGGCCACAGTTCACTAACTGATTTGTTTAAATCTACAAAATGCTTTAATTCTCACCCTTTTCCCAGATTGCCAACTGATAGAACTAGCAACTGCAGGAATATGATTCATATACTGATACGAACACAAATAGTAAAGACCATGGCTAGGAGGGCCCTTTTTTTTTTTGCCTTACAGTTGGCCGTATGGAGTTTAAAATACCACAAAGGAAGTTGGATGTGTGTCTCAGGAAGGTTTTTCTTTACCTTTTAGATTAAGTTTGGCCCAAGTGCTGTTTCCACCTGTTGAACACACAGTGCTTGACCCTGGGGTTTGTGCAAACTGTCCTGTTCACAAAAGACCACCGGATTCCCGTACACTTAAGTGCTCAGCCACTTGAAGGAGAAAGTAGACTGCTCTTTTCTGAAGCCCATTCTGCCATTTCTCATACACCTAACAGATCTTCTCACAATAATCCGCCTCTCAAATTCACAGCCTGTTATTGTCTCATTGTTTTAAACCGAAAATAAACACAGCCGCTAGCAAGGCTGTCTACACAATATGCTCTTCCACTGCAAGCCTCCTCCAGAGCAGATGAATGTTTATATGTGAGAGTTCACTTTTCCACAGGGTGAGATGAATAATATTATCTGAAGCTTTCGCTGCTCTTGAATTTCTTCAATCTGATCACTAATTCTTGTTTTCTTTACGTGTATTTATTCATTTTTTCCATTAAGATAATTTCCTGGCCCAGCACAGTGGCTCATGCCTGTAATCCAAGCACTCTGGAAGGCTGATCTGGGAGGGTAGCTTGAGCTCAGGAGTTCAAGACCAACCTGAGCAAGAACAAGACTCTGTCTCTACTAAAAATTAGCCAAATGTTGGGGCATGTGTCTGTAGTCCCAACTACTCAGGAGGCTGAGGCAGGAGGATTTCTTCAACCCAGGAGTCTGAGATTGCTGTGAGCTAAGTGGAAGCCACTATACTCTAACTGGGGGCAACAGAATGAGTCTCCGTCTCTCTGTCTTTCTCTCTCTCTCTCTTTCTCTCTCTCTCTATATATATATGTATATGATTTCCATATCATAAAAATGCATGGATTTGAAATGTTCTGTTTGATGATTTTGACAACTTCATATGCCTGTAAAAGTATGTACTTGTGAAATGACTATACCAGTAAGAAATAGAATATTTCCATCATCCCAGAAAAAGCCCTTGCACTCCACTTGAGTTAAGTTGCCTAACCTTTGTTCTTCCCCATCTCTGCTCCTGACCCAGAGACAATTACTCCCTGACATAATTTAGTTTGCCTATTCTTGGTCATTATCTAAGCCAGGTATTCTCAAACTATGGCCTGCGGGCCACATGCAGCCCACCTAAGACATTTATCTGGCCTGCCAGGTGTTTTTGCCACTGCTGCCTGTCTTGCTTGGCAGCTGATTTGTCCTGGGACCTGCAGTCTGGCCTCCAATGGTGAACTGGCCCCCCTGTTTAAAAAGTTTGAGGACCCCTGAACAGTTTAGTACAGTTTGTCTTCTTTTGCATTTGGATTTGGTTGCTCAACAGAATAATTTCAGACCCATCCATGTTGTAGTATATAAGGAGTTATGTTCCATTTTATTGCTTAGTGGTATTTCATTGTATGATTACACAGCAATCTGTCAATCCCTGGCTTTATCAGTGGGCACTGCAATTGCTTATAGTGTTGGGCTATTAAGAATAAAGTATCTATAAATGTTCATATACGAGGTTGTTCTTATACAAAACGTATGTTTTATTTATCTTGTACTTACCTAGGAGATGAATGACTGGGTCATTGGCTTCTATTTGTTTATAAGAAACTGCTGAACGATATCAAAAGTGACTGTATGAAAAGAAAAAACCAAACCCAACAAAAGAAAGCAGGCTGCTAGGGGTCTGCTAAAACAAAAACAAAAACAAAAAAAAGGGATTGTATGATTTATACCTCCACCAAAAATGAGAATTGATAACATGCTCTGTTTTTTATACTATTTTAGCAAAAATTGAGTATTGTCACTCTTTTTGATTACAGCCATTCTAATGTAGAAAATTATTTTACTGTCACTTTTGTTTGCATTTCCATGATGACTAATGATGTTGAGAACTCTTTCGTGTTTCCATGTGGCCATTGGCCATTCCTATATTTCTTTGGTGGGTGGTTGATCATTTACAATTTTTGTGCATTTTTAATTAAGTTATCTGTATTTTTATTGTTTATTCTTACAAATTTTTTATATATTCTGGGTAAGAGTCCTTTGTCAAATACACATTTTGCTAATCATTTCTTCTATTCTGAAGAAGAAATACATTAGAAGAAGGCTTGCTAATATATTTTCTTTACAGTGTCTTTGGATAAGCTGAAATTTTTCATTTCGGAAAAGTTCCATTTTTTTTTCTTAATGATTAGTATTTGTGGTTTACATGAAGAATATTTATACAGCCTAAGGTGACAAAGGTAGTTTTATTTTCTTCTGGAAAATTTTTGGTTCTTATGTTTAAGTTAATTTTACTTTATGTGTGAAGTAAGTTTTAAGTCAATTTTTTTTTTCAGGTGACTATTTCATTGTCTTAGAACTGTGTATTTGTTGAACAAATTAACCTGTCCCCACTGGGCTGATTCGATTCTTTGGAATCCACTGATAATAAAAGTGGTCCTAACTGAACTCTCCACTGTCTGTCTCCCTCTAACTAATTTGTCTAATTCATACTAATACCACACCATTTTGATTACTATAGTTTTAGCGTCGTGAAGTTGGGTAGTGAAATTCTTCCAATTCTGTTTTTCTTTTTCAAAATTATATCTCCTAATCTAGAATGTTGACTGGAATGCATCTATGCTAAAGATCATTTTCAGGAAAATGTGAATTTTAACAACACTGAATCTTCTAATATATAAAATATCATTTCTTTTTACTTATGTAAGGCTTTTCTATTTTCTTATAGCAATGTTTTACAGCATTCAATATACAAGGAAAAACATTTTTATTCTATTTACTCCAAGGTATTGAATGCTCTTTGATTGTATTACAAACTGCGTCATTTTCTACATTTCACTTCTAATCGTATGTTGCTATTATACAGAAATATAATTTTATTTAATATTGCTTTTACATCTGGTTTATTTGCTCAATTTTCTTATTAGTACCAGGAGATGTTTGTATAATTAAATTCCATAATGTTTTAGATGCATGCAATAATTTCATATGAGAATAATGACAATTTCACTTCTTCTCAATCTTCATTTATTTCTTAACTTGTCTTATTGCACTGGCTGAGACCTGCAGTACAGTGTTAAATAGAAGTCCTCAGAGTGGACATCTTTATTGTGTTCTTAATCTTAAAGAAAAACTGTTCATTGTTTCACCATTAATCATGATATTAACTATAATTTAATCAGAGGTATATCTCATAAGGCTAAATAAATTATCTTCTATTTTTAGTTGGCAGAGGGGCTTTATCATGGATAGTAATTGAATATGGTCACATGGTATTTGTCTGCATCACTTCTCAAGCTTACATTGTTCTTTACTCTTTTAGTGCAATGACTTACAGTTATTTATTTTCAAATATTAAAACAAAATAGGCATTCCTGGGGTAAATCTCATTATCATGATGTGTTAGCTTTTCGTGAACTCCTGGATTTTATTTTTTCTCATTTCATGAGAGATACCAATCTGAATGTATTAGAGTTACTCTTGGTTTGTTAAATGACTCAGGAACTATGTACTCAATCTCTCTTTTTGTGAATTCTTGTTGGTTCTCACTTAATATTTGTTAGAATTCAACCAATAAGGATATCTAGAATTTTCATTATTATAAACATAATTTCTTTGATGAATATGCTGTTACAATTTTTATTTCATTTTGTTTTAAATTTGATTACTTAAATTTTATTTTAAAAAATTCAGAATAATATGAGGATATGAATGAGTAGGTTACATTTTCTGCATTTATTAGATAAAGTTCAAGTTGTAATTGAGCCCTTCACCTTGGGGGTTTGCTGTATACCCTTATATTGTGCCCATAAAGTGATTAGTTATATTTTGTAAGGTATTTGTTCATTTTATTTATGTTGTCTTTTACGAAATTTATTGGCAAGAAATTGTTTATAATATCTCCTTATATTTTTAATCATTGCAGTGCATTGTGTGACATACACACTTTCATTGCTGATATATTTAATTTTTGTTTTTTTTTTCCTTTTTCATAGATCAGTCCTGGTAGGGGGTTGTCAATATTATTAATGTATTCAAACAAACTTTTTTTACTTTGTTGATTTCCTTGATTGTTGTACATTTTACTTCAATGATTTCAATTCACAGTATTTACATTTCTACTGTGGTTTTAATTTTTTCCTTTATTTCTAAGGTTTTTTTCTTAGGGAAAGGGTAAAATAAAATGTAAAACATAGGAGAAAGGCTTCATGACATGAATATAAACAATGATTTTTTTGTATATGACCCAAAAAGCATGGCAACAAAAGCAAAAATAGACAAATGGAATTGCAATGCTCTTTACAACAGAGTGAAAAATCAACAGAGTGAAGAGACAACCTTTGGAATGGTAGAAAATATTCATAAGCCATACATCTGATAAGGGATTAATATTTCAAGATGTAATATCTTTATTCTTTTTTCATATATACATTTAAAGGTACGAATTTCCTTCTAAGTGTGACCTTAGCTACTGTCTATTGATATATTGTGCTTTCATTTTTGTTCAGTTCAAAATATATTTCAATTTCTGTTGCAATGCTTTTGAGACATAAATGATTTAGAAATATTTTCATTAGCTTTCAAATATTTGGAAATTTTATAGATTACCTTATAGCAGTAACATCAAATTTAAATTCATTGTCACCTGAGAATATTCCTCATATGATCATGACTCTTTAAAAATGTTAAGACTTTTATGCTCAGCATATTCTTTACTATGGTTTTACATACACTAAAAAGAAGAGTTACTCTGAAGTCATCAGATCTGGTCTTTTATGAATAGCAGTTAGATCTAACTGGGCAGCAGCATTCAAATTCTCTGTATCTTTACTTACATTTTAATGTGTCTACTTATTTTATCAGTTACAAAAGATCATGTTAAGATTCCCTAAATATCAATCTGTCTATATCTTTATTTCTAAACTGTGCTTACTGTAGACAGCATATAAATGGGTCTCGCTTTTTATTCAGTCTGTCAAGATCTGACTTTTAATGGGAAGAATTATGACTTTAGTATTTAATGTAGTTTTTGACACAGTTAAATTTGTCTCAAACATTTTAATGTTTGTTTTATATTTGTCCCATCTGTTCTTGGTTTCTCTGTAACACCTTTCTTGGTAAAATACATTTTCCTACTTTATTACCCCTTCTATAGAAAAAAACATCTCAGCCATTTACACTCTTTTTCTTATTTGATAAGTTAATTTTTGTTTACTCAAATGTGCAAGACTTCCCCCTAAAGAGTAGCAAACTTAATGTATATTAACATAATTAACATTGAATAAAGAATGCAGTCTCATGTCTTAATGATAAATAAGCTGTTTAATTCTTACTATATGTACTATCCTGGTGAAGAAATACACATTCCCCCCTCCCCAATTCTGACAATTTGTATTTGATAAATACATCTAGAACCTCATAGTCTTAGATGTAAACACAAACAGCAAAAGTTGGAAATCTCTCAGAAATCTTGACAACATTAGATAATTTGACTGGTATCTAACACATGTTGCTTAGCACCTATATGCAAGGCCTGGGGGTGGGGTGCAGGGGTAAAGGACCTCATGAATCTGACCAACTTGTGATGGGCTCATTATAGGCAAAATGATTGGTCAGAGCAGCAGGCCCCCAAAGCAAAACCATCCAACCAGGAGACATCAAGCATTGTCTGAGGGCAATTTGCCATTCTGGAAGGTCATTTGAGTTCCATGGTCAAGACCAAACCATTTCAGGTCTTACCTCTGACAGACAATTCTCCTATAACATCCTATCAAATTATTTCCCAATCACTTTTTAGAATGCAGAAGATAATTTATCTCAGCCAGACTGTATTTTATAATACCTGATGATGTGCAGTGGTAAATAAAGCTCCAGCCCACAACTTCCATAGGCAGTAAGGGCCCCAGAAGTGGCTTCGTTTCAATGACACATGAGTACAAAATTTACCATGTACACCAGGTACCAGGGACAAAATTTTTTTCCCTACATGGCTTCTCTGATGTTAAACAGGTATGAAGTTTAGGTGAAGCCTTTTTCACACTCATCACACTAACAGGGTTTCTCACCAGTGTGGATTTTGTCATGTCCAATATGGCTTTTGTTCTGAGTGAGACTTAAATCACATTCATCACATTTAAAGGCCATAAGAGCTTCAATATTTCCCCACTGCCTTTCTATCCAACCTCGAACATATATATTGCCAGGGCTCCTCTGACTTCCACCTTTGCTGCACATTTGCCCTGGCATGGCTTTTTTCTGGTGTGAATTTTGCAATGTTCAAGGAGGTTACAGCTCGGGCTGAGAGTCTTCCCACAGTCATCACACTTGTAGGGCTCATCCCCAGTATGTGTTCTCTGGTGTTTGATAAGGTCTGAGCTTTGTCTGAAGTCCTCCCCACTTTCTTCACTCTCATATGGCTTCTCACCGGTATGGACTGTTTGATGAATGACAGGGGCAGAACTCCCATTGAGGGTCTTCCCACAGGCTTCCCATTCATAGGGTTTCTCTCCAGTGTGAACTCATTCAGTTTAGTCCATCCCAAACTCTGAGCAAAACTCTCTACATTTATGGCAACATGAATGCCTCCCTGCTGTGGCAATTTTCTGCTCTCTTTGTAATCTGCTGTTCACCAGCTTCTGCACATGTTGGAATCTAAGCAGTGTCCTCACTAGGTGGCATGGTATCTGCTCAGGTTCTTTTTCTGGCAGCTCTTCAACTGAAGGCAGAGCTTTGATTTTAGTCTACATCTCACCACCTAGGGAGAGCAGGCTGCCACATTTCTCCTGCCTTCATCTCTGTAGAGGTTCATTTGTGATGAATCCCACTGTGTCCACTCAGCAGAGAGGGTCAGGGCCACATATTCCATATCCAGTAATCCCTGGTACTCTGGAGTTAGCAGGAAATCCACCACAGCTCCTTCTCTGCAGCCTGTGATCCTCCACAAGCACAGAAATCTGGAAAACTCTGTCTTGTGAAGGCTGAGCTCTCAAAGATTCCAGTGTGAACAGAGGCTTCATTGGCTGAAATTGGATACCTTGAGACCCCTGATTTGGGACCACTTGCCCTTCAAATTTGTCTCTTCTTAGAATTTAGGGAGAAAGTTCCCTAGGTGAAATGGCCATCTTTCCAAGGTGAGACAACCTCGGAGATGAAAGCCATTAGCTCCCCATTGTGATATTTTCACTATACACGTGCCCATTCACGTAGAATACTCTTCCCTGGTTGGCAGTTCTCAGATCAGCATGGTTTATGGCATGGCATCCCATCTGACAAGACACCTCCAGGCACTGCACAACCCATGCACAGATTCCTTTTCTAGCCATGTACACTTTCATCGTCCCAGACATTTTGTCTACCTGTATATAAATAATATTATATGTTATTTTTGCTTTAAACAGCCAGTTTGGAAGTATAGATATAAATATCTCTGCATGTATGCAGATATGCACTATGTACATGTGTTTACCTATACATAGATATAAGCATGTATGTATAGATAGATAGATTGATAGACATAAAGATGATACATAGATAGATAAGTAGATAGATAGTGATAAAGGTAGGTAGAAAGAATAAGAAATATGTTTTATATTTACTGGTTCTCTTCATTACTTCCCACAGCTTCAGATTTATATCTGTTACTATCTCCTTTGGGAATTTCTTGTAGTACTGTTGTACTGGAGGTAAATGTCAGCTCTTTTTTTAAATATGTTTTCATTTGGCTTCCACTTTTAAAATATTTTTTCTGGATACAGCATTTGGGGTTAGAAAAATTTTTAGCAATTTAGAGATGTCATTTATTTTTCCTCTGTTCTCTACTACATCTGAAAAGGAGATAGCAATCACTCAAATCTTTGTTCCCTATATGTAATGTGTTCTTTTTGTCTTACAGTCTTTTTTATTTTTCAAATTTCTCTTTATCTTCAGTTTTCTGTAGGTTGGCTATGATGTGCCAAGGTGCCCTTTTTCTTTGTGTTTTTCCTGCTTTGTTCACTTACCATAAATAAATTTGTGAATTTATTCCTTTAAATAATTTTGAAAATTGTCAACCATTATCTATTCAAATATTGCTATTTCTTCATGTTTTCTTGCCTTTATTTCCAATAATATATATGTGTGTGTGTATAAATATATACACATTAAATATTGCCCCATTGGTTTCAGATGCTGTATTTTGATTGTTTGATTCTTTTTTTTCTTCTTATCTATTAATATTATTAATTACCACCTTCAAGCTCTAGAGATGAGCCACCACTGCCTCTCAGAGCAATAACTAGGACTGTTCACAGGCTTTAAAACAGAGCTCTTATCTGTGACCTCTGATATTTGGTAGGAGAGAAAGTGGACTGTGTACTCACTATTCACTGTGTAATTCCTATTAGAGTAAAGATTTCATTGGCTTCAAAATCCAAAAGTTTATTTTAAAAGGTTTTTTGGGACTAAGCTTCCTTGACAGTGTGCATTTTTGAGCCAAACAATTTTAAAAAATACCATTTTCCCCTTAAATAAAAATCACCTCTTAAACTAGTGTGTCTTTACAACTTTGAAATGTGCTATAAAGAATACCTGTCTTTTAGCTAATGTACCATATGTAAGTGCTAAGTGATTTAAAATGTCATGAAAATACAAACATTTCCTGTGGAAATGCTTTAAGAACGTGTATTTGCATTATCCTATGTACACCAGGTGAATACAGAGCAATGCTGTGTATAAGCTTGATTTTTTGTTTAGACTTACCTGGTCTCTAAGTCTGTTATGCTCAACATGTTTACTAAAAGATCACTAAACTTTATCTTCCCTCTTGAAGTTCTTTGTAGTAATAGTTCATAAAAGTTTGTTTATTAATATTAAAAAATATATTATTAATTTCTATAGATATTTTTAAAAGTTCATTAATTCTTTCCTCTGCAGTGTTCAGGAAGCTTTTAGTACATTAAGGGAATTTTTCATTTCCCCTACATTTTTCATTTTTAGCTTTTTTTTTGCTTTGCTTTAATAGTTTACATTTCTTTTGTGACATTTCCTACTTATACATGCAGGTTGTCCACCTTTCCCAAAATGCTTTTAAAGACTGTACCAATAACTTTTATAAAATTTCCATCTGATAATTTCAATATTTAAGTCAATTTTGAGTCTGTTTCTATTAATGAATTTTTTTTAACCATGGTCAACACTTTCTTGTTTCTTCATTTGTAATTTTTTTTTTTTTACTTAAACTTCTTCTTGGGGGGGGGAGGGCAGGTACAGTGTGCTGGTTTTATACACAATTTGAAATATTTTCATCATACTGGTTAACATAGCCTTTGTGTCATTTTCTTAGTTATTGTGTTAAGACGTTTATATTCTACTCTTAGAAAGATTCACTTGTACCCTTGTAAGATGAACCATAGGTGTGGTCTCACCAATCACCCTCTATCCACCCATCCTCTCCCCTCCTCTCCCCTCCCTCTCCCATTTCCCCATATTCTTGGGCTATTAAAGTCTCCATCTTTCTTTAAGGCTGCATAATATTCCATGGTGTACATATTCCACAATTTATTGATCCATTCATGGGTCAATGGGCACTTGGGCTTCTTCTATGACTTAGGAATTATGAATTGTGTTACAATAAACTTTCTGGTACATATATGTTTGTTATAATGAGATTTTTGGTCTTCCGGATATATACCTAGTAGAGGAATTGTAGGATCAAATGGCAGGTCTATTTTTAGTTCTCTAAGTGTTCTCAAGATGTCTTTCCAAAAGGAATGTATTAGTTTGCATTTCCTCCAACAATGTAGAAGTGTTCCCTTTTCTCCACATCCATGCCAAAATCTTTTTTTGGGGGGGATTTTGTGATGTGGCTGAATCTTACTGGAGTTAGATGATATCACAAAGTAGTTTCGATTTGCATTTCGCTGATGGTTAAGGATGATGAGCATTTTTTCATGTGTCTGTAGGCCATGCACCTGTCTTCTTTATAGAATATAAGTTTCTCTTCAAGTCTCTTGCCCACACTGAGATGGGATCACTTTTTCTCTTCTTGCTACTAGGTTTGAGTTCTCTGTGGATTCTGGTTATTAAACCTTTGTCAGAGACATAACCTGCAAATATCTTCTCCCATTCTGAGGGCTGTCTGCTTGCTTTACTTTGGTGCTCTTGGCTGTGCAGAAGCTTTTTAGTTTGATCAGGTCCCAGTAGTGTATTTTTGATGTTGCTTCAATTGCCTGAGGGGTCCTCCTCATAAAATTTTCATCCAGGCTGATTTCTTCAAGTGTTTTTCCTATACTTTCTTCTAGTATTTTTATAGTTTCATGTCTTAAGTTTAAAACGTTAATCCAGTGAGAGTCTATCTTAGTTAATGGTGAAAGGTGTGGGTCCAGTTTCAGTCTTGTACAGGTTGCCAGCCTGTTCTCCCAGCACCATTTGTTAAATATGGAATCTTTTCCCCACTCAGTGTTTTTAATTGGCTTGTCAAAGATCGGGTAACCGTAAGTAGCTGGATTCACCTCTTAATTCTCTATTCTGTTCCATACATCTACCACTCTGTTTTTGTGCCAGTACCATGCTATTTTGATCACTATAGATTTATAGTGTAGTCTGAGGTCTGGTAGCATGATTCCTCCTGCTTTGTTTTTATTTCTGAGTAATGTCTTGGCTATTCAAGGTTTTTTCTGATTCCATATAAAATGAAGTATTTTTTTTAAGATCTTTATGACAGTGAGGCTTTAATGGGATTGTATTAAAATTACATATTGCTTTGGGTAGTATGGACATTTTAAGAATGTTGGTTCTTCCCAGCCATGAGCATGGTATGTTTTTCCATTGTAATTTTTTATTACAATATTTGTTTTCTGTGAAAGAAAAGCGATCTATCTTCAATGACTAAATTAAGTAATATTACTTCTAAAAAGATCAAGTCTTTCTATTAGACCACTG
>CAUYQV010183739.1:0-16475 GCA_963574575.1 Galagoides demidoff
ACAATGATTAAACAAATGATATGAAAGTTATGTTAACCAGCTTGATGAAGGTGTTTCAAATTGTATATGAAACAGCACAATGTACCCCATGTTTGCATCAATGTACACAGAAATCAATTAATAAAAAAAAAAAAAAAGAAACACGGGCTGCTTTGGATGAGGCACCTCCCTCCTCCACATAAGGAGAGGGATAGAGATCTGAGCATAGGCTCAAGGAAAACATCAGAATATTGCTTTTTATTGGTGTGTTTTTTTTTTTCCACCTAGGAAATTAGGCATTAATAGTTTAATCCTTACTTGGCACTTCTTGGTTAGTCTGGTTACTTGATACTTTGAGTTCTGGAAGTGTAGGTAGAAACATGTGATTTCTTTTTGCATAAATAGAAATCCCCATGAGAGCTCTAAGCACCTGACTCCTCTGTGTGTAATTCCTGTGTTAATGATGCAAGTGTTATTTTACATTTAATGAACTCAAAAGAGCAAGAGCTGTAGGGGCGGAAACGCTGAGATTTAAATCCTGACTCCACTACTTTGCCAGCTTTAATGTTTCTTTTTATTACTTTTGCTTATTTTTTGCCCATCGTTAATATTAATATTTAGTAAAATTTGTTTGAAAATGTAAGCAGGACTAAGAGAAAACCAAAAAAGGGGGAGTATTTTTCATTCGTTTAAAATTTCAGATGAATATGATGATATAAACCCTTAGATTATACAATTTGCATGTGACAGGTTAAAGCTAGAGTCGTAGCTGTGTCCTACACCAGGGAGCATGCCACACGTCTGTGAACTGTACACACTGGGTGGGAACCTCCCCCCTGGGAGCTTTGGTTAATGTTTGGACAGATGTGAAGAGTGGACACACACTTGGGCATTATAAATGCTAGGAACAGCAGGAATAAAAATAAGACAAAGGAAAATTTGGGGGGAAACAGTTAGTTTGGACAAAAGCCCTTTTCAGTCTTAAAGTTGTGTCTAGTTCTTCCATTTTAGTAAGAGAAGTTGTTTCCCCTCTCAAAGCCCCATCACCCTTTCTTTGTTGGCTACAAAATGTTGTCATCCAGGGCCCCTGGTAATTGCGCACTCTGTATCACGCGGTCTTCCCTTCTTCAGTGGGCCTTCAGCAATGCTGGGGATGTTTATCCAACATCATCACCACTGGCTGTTAGTGTTTTTTCCTATGTAATAACAGGCAAAGCAGTGGAACTGAATTTCCCAGCAGCCAGTGGTAGCCCTAACATGGAACTCATTTCCTTCCTCCTGGCTCTCATGGTGTTCCACAGGGACAGGAGGAACCTGGACTGGAAGTTGGGACATCCTGGATTCCAGGCTTGGTTTTGCCAAGGAATGCTTCTGGGCAAGTCACTGCATACTTCTGTTCTTCATGTGAAAAGTAAGGGAGGTTTTCTAGATAATAGTAATAGCAACAACTGGCCCTGACGTGGGGCTTTCTAGGTCACAAAATGCTTTCAGGATATTTCATTTCATGCTCACAACTTTCCAGGTGGCCATGAGTATCACCATCTCCAGTTAGAGAAGGAAACAGTGGGCCCAGGAGTTCCCCAGTGGGCCCATGTGGTGAGCAGGTACAGAGCCAAAGATCGGGGTTTCCAGTTTCCTAATTTGCTCTCTTCTCCACCATTCCCCAGAGAAGTTTCTCTCAAAGACTTCGTCTAGGTCACAAATGCTGTGATTCTCAGGGTTTCAGGCAAACTCTGTCTAATTTCTGCATCAAAAATTTTGGATAACATACGAATCTCTAACTTGTCCTTTTTTATGAAACAAACATGAGAAAAGTGCTCATGATCTAAATGCTAATACTGTGACCTCTGCATCTCAAATCTTATTTAAAAATCACAATTTTATCATAATTTGTTGTTACAAAAGTACCTAGTGGAGAAGGGATACTTCATGAATCAGTGGCAAAGATTCTTTAGTCTACTTGATAAACCCCAAATGCTTTTGTCCTTGGTAACACTCCTATGGTTGGTGAAATTTGATTTTAGGCAAAGAATGTACATATTCAGTTGGTGGCTCTGTTAGACTGAAATGACATATATTTATTTCTTTATAAAATATTCTTCAGGAAAACAGTAAAGACAGAGAGATGCTTGAAATCTCGTAAGTCTGAAATTACCCCAATTGTGAATCACTCAACATCGTTAAAGGGAATGGGCTGGCCTACCATTTCCTGAACTTCACGATTTCAGTACCAGCCATTTAATAAAAGCTAGCGTTTATTTTTAATTCATTTCCATCAACAGTGGTAGAAGTTTAAAAAATAATCAAGGAAACCAATAAAAATACATCTCAATATTGCTACTTGGGAATTAAATTGATTCTATTCTTCTGCAGAGAAGAGAATTATTGTACGAGGCAAATCTCCCATCTCCAGAAACAATCATTATACTGTATTCAAATTAAATTGTCCAGAAATCATATTTGAAGGTAGTAGAGAAAACATCCTGAGATGAGTCATTGTGGGTGACAGCTCTGTGACGTAGGGCTGTGCTTTCTGGTAGTCTTATAATATTCTTTAGCTTCTCAACTTTAAATTGGATTTTTAAAATAAAGTAAAACAATAAACACTAAAATGGTGGCTCTACTTTTTATGACTTTATTCTTGTGTGAAGTTCAAAGAATTTTAGAGCCAGGTTGCTATCAGCTCAAAAAAACCCTGGAGTTGAAAGATTTCTACTGGTCAATAAAACTTTCTTCTTATGTTTAATACTACCACTTATCTTCTGCCTGAAGATGTACTATAGTTTTATGAAGAGGAGAAATACAAATGTTTATTATCCAAAAAGGCACTTCTAGTAAATTAAATTCACTCAAACTACATCACATAAAAGCAAAGAGCACCAAACATTTCAGAGAGTAGGGAATTAATACTCAGGTGTGACAGATATGGGACCTCTGTGGGCTAGTCTGGTCTCCCTCGGGCACAGGCTGGCAGCATTTCCATCTGCGGCACCTCTTCTTAGTGCAGCAAAGCTACCACTGGAAGCAAGCCTAAAATTCAAGTTGTCCAGTCTCTTAGCTGCTTCATTGTACTCTGTGGTGAGGGTCTCTGCTTCCAGCCTGAACTAGACTAGATGCTGTGGTACGGGTACAAGAAGAGCCTTTAATATGTAAAACACTCCTAGACACAAGACTTGGGTATGTTCTACTCCTATTTCATTCAAGTGGAGAAAGAAAGTGAACTTAGCTGCACAAAGGATGCTCATGCTTGATGAGTTAGTCAGCAAAATCATTCAATGTCTTTCTCAGGAAGGAACTAAAAAAATTAAGGGTCCTAATTTGTTACGTGCTGGAAAGTTGGCTCTGGTTAAAGGCAGGAAGTTGGCCAAATGAATCCTTAAGATACACTCCAATTCAGGAATGTGTATTGTGCTGATCTTTGGCCTTAAATGCATCTAATCCAGCACTGGATGGTATCCAAACCTCATTCATTTAATAGTACCCAACATTTATCAAGGGCTTGCTGTGTGCCTGAGCCTGTGTTAGGTGTGGAGACAGAAACAAAGGTGGTCTCTGGGAGTGCTACAGAGGCTTTCATGGAAGGAATTGTTAAATGGGAATTCAAAGGCAGGCATGACTGACCTATCTGTGTGGAAGATATTTGGAGGCTAGACACTTTGGTGAATGGCAAATGGTTTAGATGTAAACTCTATCACTGAGAATTAACATTTCCTGAAAGGTACCTACTAGTAAATGGATCCTTCTTTGTGTCTCAGGAAAAGCAACTTGTCTTACAAGGTTGAATTATGCAAGGTTCTGTTCCCTATTGTTCTTAAGAAATACTACATTTGCAGGATACAACCTTTTCCTGAAAGCTCCATTCACATAAGAGCTCGCTCATTATTCCTGGCCCCAGAAATTAAAGCATGCTATTATGCCAATTCTATAGGTGTGGAAACTGAGATGTAGAGAGTGTCTCCTTCAGCCAGGTTATTTGTCTTAGGTTAGAACAAGCAAGTAGATATGAAATAGAACAGGAAGGCAAGCATCATCTATTTCAAAAGCCCAGAGTTCTCCACAAAGCTGTGATCAATTGATTAAGTTCAGAATTCTACTGCAGAGGACTTATGGCTAGGGCATCTGTGAAAAGAAGGACAGGATCTTATTGCTGTTCAGAGGATGGTTGAAAACAACTGTCTCTAGGGCTCCCTTAGTGTGCAGGCTCAAAAACAAAACCACAAAACCCCACCACCATTTGCAGGACCCTTTGTGGCGGGTTGCTCCTGCCTAACATATTTTATAAGCAGAGGAGTTCCAAGTTCCAGGCATGTTGTTTATTTCTCTTGTGATGACAATCAGTGCCAAAGCAAAGAACAAGGAAGGAACAAGCAAGAGGTAGCCCTGGTAGGATCAAAGCCAAGCTCGAGACCAACCTGGACCTTGGCAATGGGCCTAATAAGAACTGGGAGAGGAATCCTCTGTCAGGTTGAAACAGCAGAACAGGAGGGGGAGCTTAGCTGTGAAACCTTGACTCAAAGAAATCTTACTAAGGACACTATTCGAGAACTTTTTTGGGAGCCGTTTAAAAGCCTGGAACTTGCCACACACACTCCCTGTCCATACTGGCACAGATGGTGTTTCATATCCAATGTGTAAAGGAATTCTCTTCTTCCCTTTGCCCATCTGGTAAACTTCTACTCACCCTTCAAGATTCCCACATGTTTTCTAAGAGAATCATCTGAGGCACATATTAAGAATACAAATTCAGGGCAGCACCTGTGGCTCGGTGAGTAGGGCGCCAGCCCCATATACCAAGGGTGGAGGGTTCAAACCCAGCCCTGGCCAAACTGCTGGGCGTTGTAGGCGGGTGCCTGTGGTCCCAGATACTCAGGAGGCTGAGGCAAGAGAATCGCCTGAGCCCAGGAGTTGGAGGTTGTTGTCAGCTGTGACCCCATGGCACTCTACCAAGGGCAATAAAGTGAGACTCTGTCTTAAAAAAAGAAAAATACAAATTCATAGACCTCATCCCAGATGTGGTAAATCTGGATTTTTGTTGTTATTAAGCTTCTGGGGGAATTCAGATAGCAGTCAGGACTGGGAACCACTGCAGATCTTGCTCTGCCCAATGGCGTTTGATGTTCAGCTGGCTTAACTCTCGACTTTGGGAAGGGACAGGGTAGCAGAGAGATAACCGAGGACTGTACCTCGCCAAGAGTTGGGAGCTGAGAGGGGCCGAGGGAGAAGGAAAGGAAAGGAGCTGAAAGGGCTCCTGGTCCCTTCAGAATCCTGCCTCCAGGCTGTCCTTGTTAAGATCACAGAAGTGAGACAACAAACACCAGCTGGAGAAGCACAGGACATCCAAGGGGCTTGTAAGCAACGCATCTTCCCGTTTTCTCTTGGGTGAGGCTAAGGGAAACGCCACGGCTTCATGAAGGTTGCAGCTGTCCCATAAAAAAAACTCTGCAGTGGCAATTTGAACTTTTTTTTTATTCTGGTGTTTTCATTTACATAGTTTTTAAAGGATGCCAAAAAGAAAAACAGCCCACTGCTTGTTTTGACTGATGGTTCTAATTGCTATTAACATTCTTGGTATTGAGTTCTGTATGTTACATGTGGTTCAATAAAAAAAAAAAATCCCCTCATGGCCTTCTACTCCCATCTTCATAAAGTATCTCCAAACAAAAGCAAAATATTGTCAAGTTGTTATTATATGAGCAGCTGGTGTTAGCGTGGTATGTGTGGATCCCATTTAAAACATCTACACGTTTTAGCTAGTGTCATTTAGCATCTCAAATTATGATAACGTGACTTCCTTTTGCATAAAATCTTTGGGTCCTTCTTCATTTCCCATTGCAAATGAGGTGTAGGACTGAGTGGGTGTGATTATTTATTACCTTTGTTCTCTCATGCTCTAAGTTCAGGTTTCACTGAATAAAGTGAGGTAATCCACAGAGAAGAAAAACATGCCATTTTTTTCTTCATTAGTTTCTGGGCCTGATGTAAGCCAGTTCTCATCAATTTTTGATTTGTTCTACAATTTAACTCTAAGGTTCTGTTTCTGAATGGCATTATCTTTTCATCTAAGTGGCTGGTCGTTCCTATACCTCTTTCAGGTCTTTACCAAACTGTCATCCTGGCAAGGACGTCCCCGGCCATCCTGTCTAAAGTTGCGCCTCTTCTCCGCCCATCACGTTTCCTGTCCCCAGTCTGTTCTTTCCCTCCTAACTGGCACTTGTCACAGTCTAATGGGACGTGTATTTACCGTCAATCCTGCTTGCTGTCTGTCTTGCGCACCAGCGGCCTCATCAGGGCAGGGATGCTGTCTGCCTTGCTCTCTGTTGCATCCACCATCTTAGCACACGGTAAGTGTTCAGTATGTATTGGCTGAATGGATAAGTGAATGACCATGTCTTGCTTTTAATGAAGTAGTTGAACTAACCACAAATGTCCAGATGCTGAGTGTTCTGGCTTTGACATCTCAGGCAGTATACTATAGTGAAGGGATTCCCAAACATTTTTGATTCAGATGGCTCTTAGGTCCAAAACTTAAGAATTTATGTCCTTAAGTACTAAACTTAAGAATTTAGTAGCCCTTTGGAAAAAAAAAATACACACAAACTGAAAGAAGAGTATTTTAAATTTTTTAATATCTGTAATTATTTCCTAAAGGCATAAGTATATCTAGTGAACACTGTACAAGTTCTTGAACCTTGGAACCAGACTGAATACTACTACCCTCATTTCTTGTTCCACAATGATTTTTATTTATTTATTAAATCATAACTGTACATTCATCCGTTTATGGGGTTCAGTGTACTGATTTGATATACAATGTGAAATGTTTACATTGAACTAACACATCCCACAATGATTTTTCATGTGGGACTTTTTTAAAATCATGAATGTTAAAAACCCAGCATCCCCAAGATATAATGCCATCAAAAGGCAGGCAATGCAATTTAACATCGAAACTGTGAGTTTGAGCCAGCTCAGAAGTTCATATGGCATCTGGCTGGTGTTGAGTGTTGCTACGCTTCCACCCATAATCTAAAATATGTGTAGCACAGCAGTTAGCTCATGGTGGCGGTCTGGGGAGCCTCTGGGCAGTTTCAGAACCATGGGTGTAGTATCAGGCCCTCTGAGGTTGTGTGAACTTGGGGAAGTTTTCCCATTTATAAGTAAGAGAAAATAATAGGATCCACCTCATAATTTTTGTTTTGTTTTTTAATATGGAGAAATTTCAAACCTCCATAAAAGTGCACAGAAGAAAATGTGAACCTTTGCATCCCATCACCAAGTCCAAAGAATGCCTAGCCCTTTCATACACTTCACTTTCCATCATTGCAACATACATCCCAGATCTTGTCTGTAAATACTCCACATATAAAATATGTAAAGATTATTCTATATAAACATACCTCTTAGGTTTTTGGTGAAATGGAATGAGTTAAAATATGTCAAACATCTGGCACAGTGCTCAGCACCCTGAGGTGTTAGGTACTATATACAAGCACTCAACGCCTCTTCTCCAGGGATGCATCATCAGAAAGGGAGAAGGTGGCGTGCTTCATGTGATTTCCCCTAACACACAGGTATACCCGTGAGCACAGGGACGGGGTTACTCTCCACAAGGAACTTTGGAAAACACATGACATTCAAAAGGCATCGTGTCTGTGTGTGTGTGTGTATCTGTCATGGTACAATTTTGGAAGAACTTGGAAAAATCAGTTTAGAGTGGGAGGCCCAACCTTCCAGAAGCTACCTTGCATACACATTTGATTGTGATGGGGGCGTAGCTGCTAATATATCCAGGTGTTCAGGGATGAGGTGTAAAAATAACCATGGAGGCAAGAAATAACTGCTATTTTCTATTGAGGATTTCACATAGTTTATTCTTTCCTGGGGCTTGGTTAAAAGTGTAACTTAAATTGTTCTTATCTTGGAGTCTCTGGCCCTTCATCCTGAACTCAGCCTAAGGATCCCCGCTGAGCAAGAGATGATCATGAGAACATTAAGGAATTCCTTGACTTCTATGCCACGGCAGTAAAGCTCTCAATTTAACTCTTCTGAATTTGTTTGTTCTTGAACTGGGTGATTTTCTGTGTTCAACAAAGTTGAACAAATTATCAATATGTATATTTTTATTTTGAGAGTGTTTGGTTTACTAATCAAAGAGAATCCCTAACTAAAATTCTATGGTTGGTTACCTTTAGCTTAAACCATTTGTTTATTTTAGATGATAAGTAGATCTTAGATTTGGAAGTTGTTTTGAAATCTTACCAACATATATGCTCTTATGGCATTCATGTTACCATTATCTGCCATCAACTTTATTATATCGTAAATTGTATCTAGGGTATCCCAAAGACAACCAGTAATCTTATACAGAGGAGCAAAGAAAAACATTGTCTTTGGCGAACAGAATGAACTAGCTAGAAGTAACTGTATTAACCTCTGTGATAACTTACAGAAGGGTAGGAACTCAATAAAATCACCTTGTCTGTAGCTTGTTCAAGGAGTAAATACACCTGAGATACGGTGAAACAAATGTAGACTTGACTACTCCATGGTATTCTGCGTAAACCCAGTTTTTCCTGGGTTAATGGTATCCTTGACTGAGGTCACACATACCAATAGAAATAATCAGGCTTGGGCAGCACCGGTAGTTCAGTGGGTAGGGTGCCAACCACATACACCAAGGCTGGCAAGTTTGAACCTGGCCCGGGCCAGCTAAAACAACAATGACAACTGCAACAACAAAAAAAATAGCCAGGTGTTGTGGTGGGCGCTGGTAGTCCCAGCTACTTTGGAGGCTGAGGCAAGAAAATCATTTAAGATTTGGCGGTTGCTGTGAGCTGTGACACCACAGTACTCTACTGAGGGCAACATAGTGAAATGCTGTCTCAAAAAAAGAAAAAGAAATAATCAGGCTTGATCCATTTTTAAAAAGGCTTTGTAAATAAGGTTTTTGGAGAGTTTTAATCCATATTCTTATCAGTGATCTGCTCATTAAACTCCTGAACCTCACTACATAAAACTACCTGGAGCAGGTAAATTACTAAAAATACCAAGAACCGTCTTGCCAGCTATACTCTCAATTTTAGTAGCAGTAAGAGAGGCAGTCTTTGAGGGAGCTGAGCCTCTTTCTTGTCCAACTTCCCTGCCTGTTTTTAAAAGCAAAGGGGAACACAGGATTTAACGGCTGGAAGTGGAAACATAAAGAATGTGGGTGTCAACTAGATGCAAATCTAAGGAAAACTCAGGATGAGAGAAGCAGAAAGAGATCACGTAAAGAAAAGCAATCCAATACAATTCATATTTGGTTTGATTCCTGCTTTTCTAATAATAAAAGCTTTTTTTTTTAGTTATTAAGGCAGTAGGGACCTAGTGACAAGATCTACCTGAATGTTCACTGGACCTCATATATAGGCATGCTCAGGGCCTTTAAATGGCCAGTGTTGAGAGATTTCCTTTGCTGCTAACCTATTGTAGCCCAAGGATGGCAACATGTGGGTCACAGCTGGGAGTCCCTGTCAGGATTGTTAAAAAGATGGATGTGGTAAATTAGAGATGATCTTTGCTATTCTTCCTATTGATTGGTGGAGACTAATTCCCCTCCCTCGTAAATCAGGGTTGGCCTTAGTGACTTGCTGGACCAAGAGACAACAGTTTAAGTGACTTCTGAGGCTAGGTCCTAAGAAGCTTAGCAACTTCTGCCTGGCTGTCTTGGGATAGTTCTTCTGTGGGGCTCTTGGCTGCCATGTATGAAAACCCACTACCCTGAGACCACTGTGCAGGAGAAGCTGCACGTAGGAGCCTGGCTGACAGTCCTGGCTGAGCCCAGCCATCCCACCTCCTTGCTAAGACACCAGGTATGTGAGTGAAGTCATCTTAGAATCTCCAGGCCAACCGGTCTGCCAGCTGAATACCACCAGTGCTCCCAGCCAATGATGCATTCAGGAGGAGACTCACTGAGTGGAGCTCTGACCCCACTTCCTGTCCCATTAAACCACGAGATATAATAAAATAATTGTTGTTTTAATCTGCCAAATTTTAGAGTGGTTGTTACACAGCAGTAAACAACTGGAACACGAAGTATGCTGCTTTGCAGCACCAGGGAATAAGTGCCTAACATTAGAGACATAATAACTTCTAGTATTAGAGACAACTGGTCTTAGGAAAGAATGACTGCTATGCTGTTAAATGACCAGTGGACTAGTCAGTCAAAGGCTCTCAGGGTCACGGTTAGTGTGGAGGAGACCAGTGAGAGTGAGGATGGTTTTGTTGAAGGGAGAAATCCACGAGAGATGTTAGGGAGGGTGTTCAGGAGGAATCAAAGTGTGTGAGGTTTTGTTGGAGTGCCATATTAATTACTTTAGTGACATCTGGGGAGGAGAAGGAGACAGAAAAATCATCTCTTAGCCCCCTGTTTTGGACACCACATTTCTCTAAAGTTGACTCTTTTTGGAGAGAGGGAAGGGTGGAGTCAGATGTCTCTAGAGAAAAAATGTGTAAAGTCACTGCTGTGGTTGGTTACTCCCCTGGAGTAACAACTGAGAAATCAGCAAAAGAGGAAGATATTTAGCCCAGGTGGGAACCTCATGAAACTAAACCCCAAGCTGGTCAGTCACGGGATCAATGGTCATTTATTCTGGTTCATTTGGGACAGTCCCAAGTTAAGTCTGTTATTCCTGGGATAATTAAGAATATTTAGTTTCGGATGATAAATCATGTGCTTGGCCTATTTCTAGGGACCTGTATGATTCAGTAGAAGAGAGCCTTTATCACCTTATATCATCCCATTAAGATAGAAGGGGTTTATTGAAAATGTGTAAGGTTGTAGCACAGTGGTTATGGCGCCAGCCACATACACTAAAGTTGGTGAGATGGAACCTGGCCCAGGCCAGCTAACTGACAATGACAACTGCAATAAAAAGTAGCCGGGCATTGTGGTGGGCGCCTATAGTCCCAGCTACTTGGGAGGCTGAAGCAAGAGCATCTCTTGAGCCCAGGAATTTGAGGTTGCTGTAAACTGTGATGCCATGGCACTCTACCCAGGGTGACATAGTGAGACTTTATCTCAAAAAAAAGAAAAAAAAAAAAAGAAAATGTGTAGGGTTGAAACATATAAGGCATTTATTGAAAATGTGTAGGGTTCCACTTTGGAGGTAAAATTTGTCTGATTTGACTAATTTACTTATTCAGCAAATATTTAGTGGGAGCCAACAGTGTTCTTTCCCACAAGTGACAGATTGAGAACGTCTCTACTTGTGTTCTGTGATCAGAAATGTCATTGGTGGGCCCACACCACTGGTCAAGATAGCTCTGAAAGCTTAGGCCTTGATGTCCCCTCACCAAATGCAGAACAATGCCAGTCATGATACAAACACAGAAAATTAAGAAGACAAAACTGGACTCAAAAACAAGATACACTTGTCCGTAGACTAGACTGGAACAGAAAGATAAAGCAGCTCGACAGGCTAAGGCCAGCTGGGCGCCCAGCCTGGAGGCGGGCAGGCAATGACAGTAGTCTAGCTCCGCAGGGAAAGGGACTGAAATGATTCATGGAAGGGAGGGGATTGGGACTAGGCTCATGCCTTGAAGTCTGGGGCTCTTTCTGCTTGTATAAGCAGAGAGAAAAAAAAAATGTGCCACTACTAGCTATTGCTTGGTGTTATAGCTTTTTGCAAGGAAAGTCTTCAGGAGAAGAACAACAAAGACATGGTCTGATTTAGGAACTGGACAAGGCCACCTGTGTGTCCTTCAATATTCACAATGTCCCTCTGGGCAGGAGCTTCAACACATCCTTTAAAGATCTAACTCTAGACTGGAGTCCTAACAGAGAACACCAAAAACTGCTAAGGAGGGAGGAGACCAAGCCATGAGCATGCGTACACACACACACAGAACAAGTAAACCGTTTTCCACTTAAAAGGAGTCCATGAAGCAAAATTCCAAAACACATAATTAAAACTTATATCAACAAAATCAGATATCAGTGTCAAAATTCTAGATCTGTGTTATACAACATGGTGGCCACTAGCCACATGGGTTATTCACATGTACCTAAAAATCAATTAAAACCAAATGAAATTCAAGTACCTCCTGTGACTGGTGGCCATCAAACTGGACTGTGCAGATATGATTTCTTTCACTGCAGTAATTTACATTAGACAGCATTGCTCTGGAATGATGAAGTGTATTTTATGGAATAGTCCAACAAGGATTTTAAAATAATTGTTTATGATGCTCAAAATATAAATGAATTAATATCCTCCACTTGAAAAAGAAAGACATCAAACAAGAAATGCAAAATTGAGGCAAGAACAAATAAAGTTTACCAGTTAGGATTCTTGGTACACATTTACTTACTGAAGTAAAAAAAACTCTGTATATGGAACAAACCCTTGGTAGTAATTCAGGAATTAAGGAATTAAAAGATAAAACTGAGGAATTAACTCCAGATGTTGCACAAAAAGAAAAAGTGAGAAGTTGGCTCGGGGCCCATAGCTCAATGGTTAGGGAGCTGAGGGTTAGGGGCTGGTGGGTTTGAACCTGGCCCTGGCCTGCTAAGCAACAATGACAACTGCAGCAAAAATTGCCAGGTGTTGTGTTGGGCAGCTGTAGTCCCAGCTACTTGGGAGGCTGAGGCAGGAGAATCGCTTAAGCCCAAGAATTTGAGTTTACTGTGAGCTGCGATGCCATGGCACTCTACCAAGGGCAACATAGTAAGACTCTATCTCAAAAAAAAAAAAAAGAGAGAAAGAAAGAAAGAAAGAAAGAAAGAAAGAAAGAAAGAAAGAAAGAAAGAAAGAAAGAAAGAAAGAAAAAAGAAAAAAAAGAAAAGTGAAAAGTTATTGCAAAAACTAGTGGAAAAGGAGGGTTGTAGACTATTCTGGGCTTTAATAAATTGGGTTTTATCATTAATCTGAAATGGTCTGAACAACAGGGGCAGCAATTCAGAAAAACACGGAAAAAGGATATGAACACCATTTCTTGAACGAGGTTAACTCAGAATATCTGGTTGGTCACTAGGCAGCCACTGGAGCTGGGATTCAGCATCTCCAGGTATGTGCTGGCTGTGACGTGCCAGGCCGCGGGAGCATAAGAAAGCAATTCCTGCCCCATAGTAAGAGGACATTGTGTAGAGAAGGCAGCCATTTGAGGATAGACGGAAAGAATAAGGAGATTCTGTTGCTGGTGCTTAGAAGCCAGTTCGCCTGAGAGATGTAGGACAATGACACTGAGGCAGGAGGCCTAAGCCACACTGGTCCCTTGAAAAAATGGTCTTTCCTATGTATATACTCTGGGAAGTGTAGATTCTGAGCAGAGGGTGGAAGGGTGGAGGAAAGAGCTAAGGCTGCATAGTTGAGCATCATTTTAACTTGCTGATAGGGACCTAGGGTACCACCAGGAGGGCTGGCAATAGAAATGGGTGGGACATGGTGTGCTTGGCAGGGGGTTATTATATGCTGCTTCCTCCAATGGTATGGGACCTGATGACTTAACAGAGGGACCAAACAGGAGGATGGGAAAGACATGGCTGGTGACAGAACAAGCTAGCCCCGCTTCTAAGCCTTACAAACAATTCAATCCCTAATAGCCCACTGGCCAGGAAGACTCCCTTCCAGAATGCTTTAGAATTGTGCTGTTCAGTACGTTCGCCAGTAAGCACATGTGACTACTGAGCTTGAAATGTGGATGGTCCACATTTGCTATCTGGAAACACTGCATAGGTCTTTCCTCCCACATGTCTTGATTCAGAGGTGCTAGTGCTGAGTTTTCTGGGTATCTGAGAGGCATCAAATACATGGCATATGAATTGTGATGTGCAAAAACACAGAAAGCAACATCAGACACCACCCACAATTTTATCTTTCTTTGAAATTTGCAGAGTCACATTAGAGTCACTGTCATTGTTATAAACCTCAATTATCAGCAGATGTTATGATAATTGCTGAAGGTGTAAGAAATTAAGCTTCCTCTGGACTGACCCTATGACAGAGCTTGAAAGGTGTTTTTGGAAGAGTTCCTTGACTCAGTCTCTTACTTATCTCACTTTCAAATAGCAGACTACAGAGGTAAGCTGCTGGTTATGTGAACTTTCTGGTTGCCCAGATTCGGGGGTGGGGGGCGGGGAAAGCACTTTTCTGTAATTAAATTGCAAGGAATTAATTGTAATTAAATTGCATAGTATATGAGAAAATCTGGTACTTCTTGGAATTAGCTCTGACAATGAAACTGAAACGACAGGGTAACCAAGATCTGAAACGCAGAAGTTTTCAGATGGTTGTTGTCCAGGATGGAAGGCATGGGCTTTTTATTCCTAAAATCTTTGTTGTGTTATTTACACTAACGATGGTGGGTCAGCAAGATGCCCACATCTCCACAAATGGGAGGCTGGATTATTCATCTGATAAGGAAAGAATTCTTTTCTCTATCTTTTGTTTATTTGCTTAAATCCAAAGGTGAATAGAAGGCATCACTCTACCAAAAACCTATTGAAAATATATTTTAAAAATTGCATAAACGAGTGTTTAAGTTTAAAATCTAATTAATGCCGATAAAGCAAAACAACTCTCATTTCTCTCCTTACTCTCCACCTACCCTGATGCTCAGAGAAAACTGTTGTTACCTGTTGTGCGTCCTGAAATTTGTCATCTGGTTCACACACATCTATGCCTACGCTGAAAAATGTAGTTCTGGTTAAGCCTTCATGTGAATAAAACAAAATTCTACATATTGGGTTATTTCTTGTGGCCAAGAAAATTTAGCTGGAGGCTAAGATTAAAATCATCTAAAAAAGCTCTTTAGTAAGCCTCACTATCACCACCCAGTGTGCCAGCTGCTCTTATGCTTCTGCCAAAGGTGCCACTTCTCATCAATTTCTCAGCCACATGGCAAAAATTTTTTGTTTAAACTGCTTTGGGTTACTGTGTATGGAAAAAGATGCTCAATTGGTCACAGCTGTAGCCAGCTGCCTGTGGCGTCCACTGCAAGGTTAAATTTTATCTGATGCCATACATCTGCATGCTCTGGAAGCATTGTTGTCTGGCAAAACCACACACAAATACGTACATGCACGCATGCACCCCTGCCTACCTTTCCTAAAGAGCTTATTCATTTCCCCCTCATAATGTCGTAACACAATAGTTAAGAAACTGTGGTGAAGGCTATGTTATCCAGTTTGATGTAAGTATTTCAAATTGTATATAAAACCAGCACAATGTACCCCACAAATGCATTAATGATCTTTGATGCATTGGGAGCTATGATTTAATAATAATAAAAAACAAACAAAAGACCAGTTCTGCAAATTCCAGCAGAATGACCAGGCCCTGGTGCTCGCCTTTCCAGTCGTCCCTCCGATCAATTGGCAGCTAAGCACAGAGGCCTGAGGGAGCCCAGTCAGAACTTGCTGAGTCCAACCCGGATTTCTGACTTGTAGAATTACAAGCCAAATGAACGATGGCTGCTTTAAACCACCAAATTTTCAGAAGTTTGCTTTGCAGCCAAAGCTGACTGATAAGATCCTTTTATTTCTGTCTGAAGAAATGTTTATTAAACTTGGCCTCCCAGAGAAAAAGAACTATGTTGTCTACTTGGTTCTGTATCTTTTCTAGGTAACTTAATGGCAACTTAAGAGTAAACATTTTCTTAAAGGGAATGGGGAAATGGGAAAGACTGATGAACATGTGATTCCCACGTTTCCCCTACACTCATTCCATCCCAACTTCTACAGCCTGTGATTAAGGAAATAAATAGAAATACATGGGATGCAGGGCATGCCACTAATCAATGCAAGACAAGAAGCAGAAAATTCTCTACTTACACATGATTGTACCAAATATATACTAGGAAAAGCATCTAGAGCCGGGTGAAAATGCTACAATGTTTCCCTTTTTGCGGCACTCTTTGGCCCTGCCTTCAGGTCTTACCTTTGAGCCTCCTGGTTCCTTTAGACAGGCAGCTTCTCGCCCACCCCTGCTCTAGACACTTTAGCAGAGGAGGGGAAGAGGGAATACACCACCTAACTCCTAAGGCTTTTTGAAGTTCTTATTCTCAGGCTCTAGACCAATGTTTTTCAGCCATTTTTATCTCACAGCACACTTGACCGCAGTTAAACTTCCATGGCACACTTAAATTTTGTTGACCCCCAAAATAGAAAGAGTAAAGAAAAGAATATATTTACTATGCTTTGAACTACTTTTGAAAATAATTTCATTAATGATCTTTAAAAATTTATGTGCCACACTGGTTGAAAATCACTGCTCTAAAAACTAGCTTTTGGGGGCTTCCTTCATGCCACATTTAACACATTAAAATGTGCCCTCACACCACAATCTAATGTAATCTATACAGAACTCTATGGTGAAAGTTGCACTTGACTAGCTGACATAATGTTATATTTTATAGCCAGCTAATCACACATTTCAGTATCTACTGTGCAGTTTCCTCTTTGTATTTTGGAATCATTTTGTTGTTAATGTTCATGCCTGAAACCTTTGCATAGGCTT
>CAUYQV010183752.1:0-12415 GCA_963574575.1 Galagoides demidoff
AGCAACCTCCAACTCCTGGGCTCAAGAGAGTCTCCTGCCTCCGCCTCCCAAGTAGCTGGGACCACAGGCGCCCGCCACAACACCCGGCCATTTTTTGGTTGCAGCCATCATTGTTGTTTGGCAGGCCCAGGCTGGGGATTCAAACCCTCCACCTTAGGTGTACGTGGCTGGCGCCTTAGCCAATTGAGTCATAGGCGCCGAGCCCAATGTCTAGGTTTTTAGCGGTTTTTATCATGAAGAAATGCTGAATTTTATTAAATGCTTTTTGCATCTATTGAGGTGATCCTATGTTTTTGTTTTTAATTGTTCACGTGGTGAATCACATTTATTCATTTGTATATGTTTAACCATACTTGAATCCTTGGGATGAAACCCATTTGACTGTGGTAATTTTTTTTTTTTTTAATGTGCTATTGGATTTGGTTTGCTAGTATTTTGTTGTGGAGTTTTGGATCTACATTCATAAAGCATACTGGTTAGGAGTTTTCTTTTTTTATTGTGTCCTTTCCTGTCTTTGGTATCAGTGTAATTCTGACTTCATAGAATGAGTCAGGGAGGATTCTCTCCTTCACAGTCTTACAGAACAGATTTTGTAGGATAGATACCAGTTCTTTATAGATCAGATAGCATTAGCCTGGGTTTTTTCCCTTGGGAAATTTTTTATTACTGACTCAATCTTGCTACTCATCATTGGTCTGTTCAGATTTTCTATTTCTTTGTGATTCAAGCTTAGGAGGGTGCATATTTCCAAACATTTATGAATTTCCTCTCAATCTTGTTTGTGTGCATATGGGTGTTTCATAGTGTTTTCAGATGATGCTTTGTCTTTCTGGTTCATCAACCATAATGTTTTCTTTTTCATTTCTGATTAAGCTTATTTTAATCCTCACTATTCTTTGTTAATCTAGCTAGTGTTCTATTGACTTTATCTTTTTAAATAATCAACTTTTTGTCTCACTTACCTTTTTTTTTCTTTAATTCCATTGAGTTCTGCTATGAAATTTGTTATTACTTATCTTCTGTCTACTTTGACTTTGGTTTGTTCTTGTTTGTCTAGGTCTTCGGATTGTGAAATTAAGTTGTTAATTTGTGGTCTTTCTATCTTTTCTAAGTCATGTAGTACTATGACTTCCCCTCTTAGCATTACTTTTCCCATATCTCAGAAATATTTTTGGTAGCTTGTGTCACCAGAGTCATTCAATTTAATTTTTTTTAAAGACAGAGTCTTAAGCTGTCGCCCTGGTTAGAGTGCCCATGATATCACAGCTCATAGCATTTTTGATACTATCTTGCACTCCCCTCCCAGCTGGAATTAGCCTACCCTGAAAGCTCAAGTTCTGGGTGACTGACAGTTCCCTCAGGCACTCTGGTCTCCTGAGGCTGCTGTTGTCTGGGTGGGTGCTAAGGAACATTGGCTATGCCTACATAAATGTAGAAACCCAGTGGATGAGATTCCAGACTGAGGCAGCTGCAGAAGTGACTGTCCTTGAAAGGAGGGAAATGAGCTGCCCTCTCCATACAGAACCCTGATATCATGAGCAAAGTACTATAGAGAGCATACTCCTACTACAGGCCTAGAACCAGCCCTTTTGCAGAACACCTGTGCCAGAAGCTCATGCTTGGGAGAAGTGGGTACGTGGGTACCAGTGGGTGGTTGGAGGAGGGGAGTTCCCAGTCTCCATATTCCTTTGCAGGCTCTGGTCCTACTTCTACTCTGTGGTGGGGACACAACTTATGACCTTCCTTCTGTGCTCATGTCTCCACTGGGAGGGATGCTGACAACTTCAGAACACAAGTCAGAGGCTCTTAGGGGAGGAGAATTTGTCTTCTCTCTTCTTCTCTCCTAAAAAAAATATTCACAGTGCTTTAAAGTCCCTCTTAGGGTAGCCCACCCTATGGTCAGAACTCTGTGAATATTGGTGCTCTCCTGTGTCTCCCGCTTTCTTTGTGGCTGACACAGTCCAAGGAATGCTCATGTGAGATTTAGTGGCAGGGACACTGAGGGGCTGTGACTTCCCCAGCTGGATAGAGGCACCAAGTATGTGCATAAGTAATGTGGCACCTGCTACCTCATCTCGGGTCTGTGGAATGTGTGTCTGTAGCCCAGGGCTCTGCTCCCAAGAAGTTCTCAGCTCACCAGTGGCATCTGGATTCATCAAGGTAGAAGGGCTCTCTGACAGATTTGGAGCTGCCAGACCACCACGGGTGTGAGGGGAAGAAAAGCAAACACTCCCACCTACTCTTTAATTTGAATCTCTCAGGGGTGGGTCTCTGCCAAAATTTACGCTTCCCTGCAATTTCTGACACATTCTTCTCAGTATTGCATCCAGGCTATTCTTTCACCAGGAACTTTTTCTTCTTTGGGGGACAATCTGGTGACTTATGTTTCTAGTTGGCCAACTTTCCCCCTCTTCCTCTTTAGAGTCTTTGATAAAAGCCACTGTCTATGATTATGGAGGCCAAGAAGTCCCATGGATTGTCTATAAGTTGGAGACCTAGTTGTATAATTCAATCTGAGACTGAAGTCCTGAGAACCAGGAGCTCCAATGTCTGAGGGCAAGAGAATATAGACGTCCCAGCTCAAGAAGAGAGGATTAGAACTTTAAATGCAGTAGAACCTCCACAGTAAACCACCTCCCTACATTGATCACCTCCTTCAATTGGCCTAATTTTCATAGACTAGACGTGTACCACATGTACATATCCCAACACAGTAGGACTAGTTCCTTTTGTTGACCGTCTCTGTATATTGAACAGTTTGTTATGGTCCCTTGGGTTCTAAGGGAACATATGGAGGTTATACTGTACATTAATACTTATAAATGCTACAGTGGTTACCATCTGTTTTTCTTAATTTCACTGTATATAGTCAGACACAACGAACCATTATAAAATCATTGCTTGTGTTTCTCTCTCTTATGTTGCTAGTTTATGAATCATCAAGTTTCACTGTGTCAATCCTAGTTTAATTCTTAGATAACCATACTGAGTTTAAATTAACCTTGGAATATTTGTTGAACTTGAGTATCAAGTGAATAATTTATCTCTTCCTAAAAACCAGTTGAACCATTAGGATATTGATAGACGTTTTATTTCCTCAGTGTGTGGAGGAGTTATTGTCTATAACGTGTAGAACTCATGGGTCAAGCATGCAAGGAAACAGCAATCAAGATAAGTTGATAGAAAAAGTAAAGGAAGCCAAGATAGTGCTAAGACCAAAGTCCACATAACCTTGGACTGTGTGGACTATGACTATGTTGTCATTTAGGATAAGAGAGCTCTGGCTTAAGCAATTTCACTTAGGTAAGTGAATTAATTCATTTCACCACTGTGGGAGCCCACAGTGGGCACTCAACCTGACTTCCAGCTAATATCTCCATGTGGGGAGCCATTGTGGCCCAAGGGAAAGGGAATCTATTACTAAATGAGATACCTTGTTCCATACTAAGAGACAGATGTAACAGGTGATAACACATTCAAAAAGGATATTATAATTTAGAAGAAAGTCTCATTAATATTACTTTTGATAATTATAAATTGTAGGGACAGTTACCACCCACCAAAATGTATGCTGCTCCTCCACAGACAGGTGTAGTGGCAGAGAACTAGCTGTCCAGACAAAAGACTGAATTTTCCAGCTCCCTTTTCATTTGAGTGAGGTCAGAGAATGAGTATCATAAGTATGTCACTTCCAATGTGAAGAGGTTAAGAAGTATGAATGTCTTTCTTCCCTTGCTCTTTTTTCCCCTCTCACCCCTTCTTTAATCTGCCCTCAGAAGGTGCTGGAATGTTAGAGAATTGAAGAATTTCAAGATGGAAGCCATGATGCGTGGAAGTTACTTTTCAACTAGAAGCACTTGGTAAGTGAGGAGAACTGTAGCCAGCTTGATGCAAGCATCCCAAATTGTATATAAAATCAGCACATTGTACCCCATAAATGCACTAATGTACACAGTTATGATTTAATAAACAAGTTGTTTTTAAAAAATGAAATGTTATCTGGGCAAGAAATAACCTTCAATTAAATCACCAACATTTTGAGATTTATTTGCCACATCAGCTTGATTACTTTAGTTAACACCGGAAGGTAGCAAGCAAAATGACGGGCACAGCTGAAACGAGGAAAATGGGAACTGTGGGTTTATTGGTGGATTTCTTATGCAATATTAGTCATCATCTTTTTAGGGTTAGTTTCTCAGCAGTGTTCAGATTATCCTGTGTTACAGTTTCTGAACGTTTTTTAAAATTTCCAAATCAGAAAATCTCTGAGATTTAAACTCCTTTTCTGAAAATTTAAAGGTGAAAATAATTAAAATGTTCCATTATTTAATTTCTCTTGCTCAGACTCTTCTGGAATTTTGCATGCATAAAAGCACTGCAAAAGAACATTTGTTCACACTTGTCTTACTTTCATTATACCATCCAAAAAGCATTTGTACCATGGTCTGGATTCCTTCCCAGATTCACTCTACTACTGTTATGATATTGATTACTAGAACACTCTTCTAATACACCCATTATCAGAGAAGCTCAAAAGATTCTGAAAACAGCCCTTAATTGTGTGAGCATTTAAGGTTAATTTGATCTTCATTACGCTATTTTAAACTAGGCTTAATTTTCATACTTAAATTATTCATACCTTGATTTTATAGCCTAATTCATTCATCTCCTTAAAGAAAAATATTTCTTGTTTAAAAAATTTTTTTTGAAATGTGATATCTATCAAGAGATTACAAAAGTATAGCAAGCGCTATTTAACACCTTATTGGCCATCTGCCATTCTGTGAATGGTAGTCAATAATGATTTGTCAAACAATTAACAGAGTTAATAAATAGTCACAGAGTAACCTAATCTGCCTGCCACCAGTAGTCACTAGTCGGGAATTAATGTACTGAAACTATTCAACATCACACCTGATTCCCAACCAGATGGAGGGCAAGCATGACATAACAGATAATGATTGATGATAAAGATGATCTAATTCACTCATAATATTTTAGGGCCCTGAAAATCCTTTTTTATTCTATACATGTAAGTCTGAAACCACATGCCATATAGCAGAGACTCCTTGAAGAAGTGTATACAGTTTATTCTGAAGCTTTTGCCAAAACACAGAAATCAATATAAAAAAGGAACTGAGAGCTAAATTACTTGAGTATGTGAATTCTCCACTTGAGTTGTCCTATGATAGGGAAAATTATAATGTGTGTTACTAACAAAAATTAAAATGTTAACATTTATCCAATTCACCAGAGGGATTCATGTTCAGGTTTATAAAACTAAGACTGTTTTACGAAAACAAAGGAGTAAATTCTGAGAATGAGGAAAGAAAGAAAAAAATGCAAGAATTAGTCAAGTCAGCTCCTTCTCCTATATGTATTAATATATAGGCACCTTTGTCCATTATTTAGAAAAAGTGGCTTCAGCTAGATTGTCTCAGTGTAATCCAAGTTTTATCACTTCTGTCATAATTTTGGACAAATTATATATACTCTGCCTCCTATAATAAAAATACGAAGTTAGTACATGCATATGTCTTGAGATGATTATCTGGCATGTGGTAAATATACAGTGTATGCTATTTGTATCCAAATTTAGAGTGGACATTTGTAATGGATGAGAGCTATACTTCTGCATGAGACAGATGATTCATCACTAAAAGTTCCAGGTTATTTGATGCCTCAGTCTTATGTTGTGTTTAATACTTATTTCCTAGGTAATTTACACACATCAGAGCATGTCCTGTCCTTTAGTATAGTGATTCTCAAGATGTGATTCCAGACCACCGGCATCAACCTGGACAAGTTGTTAGAGGTATAAATTCTTGGGCCCTATCCCAACTCCTATAATAGTCAGGATCCAACCATATAACCAGGGATATCTATCTATCAATCATCTTTCTATCTACCATCTATCTTCTATCTACTATCTATCTAATCTATCTATCTATCTATCTATCTATCTATCTATCTATCTATCTATCTATCTATCTATCTATCATCTGTCTACCTATATCTATCTAGAGAAAGAGAGATGAACTTATTCTAAGTGGTTTTATACACTTCAGAGGGATGTCCAGCAAGTCCAAAGTCCACAGGCCACAGGGGGACTTAGACTTTAAAATCAATGCTGGAATAAAATTTGGGAATAAGAAGGCAAGGTCACATATAGGCTGAAACTCCAAGGGCATGGACTGAAGCTGTTGTCTATAGTGGGAATCTCCCTCCATCACCTCTCTCTCTCTATCTTTCTCGATGGAATTTCTAAGTACTCTTTGAGACTTTCCAAATATTAGCTGAGGCCTACCCAAGATGATCTCCTAATTTATTTATGGTTTAATGTTTATTCATAGCAAAATGTATTTATTTCTTACATTTCTAGATGCTAACAAGTACAAGATCATGGCACCTATAGGTTATATGTCTGATGAGGGCCTTCTGGCTATAGGCTCATGTTGCCAAAGAGCTTTAGAGCAAAAAGAAGCCAAGTCTCTCTGAAGCCTCTTTTATAAGGCATTAATCCATTCATGAGGGCACTGCCTTCATGATTTAATCACTTCGCCAAAGGTCCCACCTCTTAATGCCATCCCCAGTGGGAATTAAATTTCAACATGAACTTTGGAGGGGTCACCACTAGCAAATTTATTCCAGCATCAACTCTAATGTCTAAGTCCAAAGTTTCATCTAAACATCATCTAAATAAGATTTGGGTGAGACTCAAGCTATGATTCATCCTGAGGCAAATTGATCTCTAGCTGTGAGCTTGTGAAATTAACAAATTATGTGCTTCTAAATTGCAGTGGTGAGACAGACATAGGATAGACATTCTCATTCCAAAAGGGAGAATTGGGAAAGAAGAGAGAGGTAAAATGTCTGAGTAAATTCAAAATCCAATAGAGCAAAAAACACATTACGTTACGCTTCACGTTTGGAAATAATCTTTGGCTTCATATGTCACTTTCGAGGAACACTTGGGTGGAGGTCAGTCCCCCAAGGCCCAGGGCAGCCCTGCCCCCATACTTTTGCTGGGTACAGCCCACACAGTAGCTCTCAGGAGTTGGAGGTAGGTGCCTGTGAGTCTTCTAGGCTGGTTTTGCCCACTGGTGGCCCTATAGTCCTGGGGTCTTTAGGACAGCCTCACCCCAGGGCTCTAGTAATCATTGCCTTGGTGGAGCTCTCAGTCATGACCTCAATGATCTCCCTGAGATGCATTTAAATTTGAACCTGACTGCTTTAAAAGAGCATAGTTGGATGGGGAGCCAATTCTTCTTTCCCATGACAACCATTAAATTATTTGAATATGTTAATATAAGTTCTTAAAATATACTTTCTGACATTCCATAGATAAAACCTCCGTGTGCCCTTAAGAGTTGTTCTATTTTAATCACATTGTTTCAAAAACATACTTCACCTTTTTTACATGTTATTCTTTTGCATATTTCTTTAACTCTTTCACTCCCAACTCCATACATATTAACTATAGTGCTCGACAGTTGGCTAAAATAAGTGTTGCCAACAGTTCATTTAATATGTCTTCATTATTATTCCACAATAAGCCCATTTATAAAATTTCATTCATTCTTCCATGATACATGCTCCTCTAATCATGCTTCACTGAATATTAACTTCCAACAAAATAGGTCAATATATTTATTCACACATACAACAATGATGTGTGTTCCTATCATGTGCCATTACAGACATAGAGTTATATATTTTAAATAAGAATCTTATAAGTTCTATTAAAAAGAAGGAGTAGTTAATATAATTTAAGGATCCCTAATCTGAAAATCTGAAATCTGAAATGCTCTAAAATCTAAAACTCTTAGAGTGTCAACATAATATTAAAAGGAAATGTCGATTAGAGAATTTTAAATGAATTTAAAACCCAAATATTACAAAATCTAGTCTGAAGCATTTTGGAGAAGAAATATTCAACATATAATATGATAGTTTGTTAGCAAGACTATCTTTGTTTTAGTGGTAGATACAGAAGACTGGATTAACCTGATGCTTTTTAGAATTAAATTCATATCATTGATGCCTCTAACTTTATTTCTGTGCTCACCAAACATTTTTCTGGTTATATATATCATCCTTTACAGCACTGCCTATTGGAAAAGTGTATCATACTTGCTGATATAAGACTATTATGCAGATGATAGTTACATTTCTCATTGATATTTGATAATTATCATAAGTTGATAAACCAAGAGTATTTGACTTTGGTAAAATTCTTGTGAGAAATGACCTAAAACTTATGGCGCCTGTCAGTGCATTGTTTATAAAGTCAATGGAAAACATTCCTGTGCAGATACTTGCCCAGGTGAACCCAAAGGCAACTATAAAGTGTGTGCATTGAACAGTATTTGTGATGTTAAAATTTAGGCAGTATCTTAGTATCTAGCAATAGATGAATCACTTACACAAGAACGATTTGGGCTATGAAATATCATCTTTCAGCTATGAAGAATGAGATGGGTTCACAGAAAGGTCTCCAAGACATGTTTTTAAATGTAAATTAAGATATTTTGGTTACCAGTTTATTCTGTGTAAAGGATTGAGAAAACATTTCTTAAAGGGCCAGATAGTAAATATTTAATGCTTTGCAGACCAAGAAATAATATTGAGGTTGTTACTTAATATTTAAATAACATAATTGTTATATAACATAACGTAATTATTTAAATAACATGATTACTACATAAATAACATACGTATTGAAACGATAGCAACGGAAAAAATGTGAAAACCATTCTTAGCTCCCAGACAATAAATAAGTAGTCAGCTGACAAAATTTGGTCCACAGGCCACAGTTTTCTGTCCTACGTGATCTCATTTTTCCATCTACATACAGGATTATTTAAATGTCTATATAGAGATCTGAACAAATACATACCAAACTGGTAGTATGTGTCTCTTGGAAGAGAAATAAATAATAATAATAATTGGGAGAGGGATTCAAAAATCAAATCATTGTCTTGTTTATGTTATTTGAGATGTTGACATGAGTTTTACGCATATATGTATAGGCACAGACACATAGACACATATTTCTGATTGTGGTCAGCATTCACCAATTTTTGGGATGGTTGTAAACAAAGAGAGAACTCTAAGTAGCAAGTTGTCTAGACTTCTGCACCAATCCCATTGCAATGCACCTGGAGCATTAAATTCAAAATTTTTAGGTTTTCCTCATATGTGGGGTCCTATATTGCATTAAAAGAAGATGCAACTGCCTTTTCTATTACAGATACTTATTTCACAGTATCAGGCGTGGATCCTCCAAGTATCTCTTGAGTTCATAGACTTAAGTTCATCCCTTTGTATCTGACTCAAACTAGTCTAGAAGAAAATTGTTGTTTCTTAGGAGCATAACTCCCTTAAAAATTTCCCCTCCAGACTTTCCCTGAATATGGAGCTACTTAGACTATATTCATCAGTGCTTTTAATTATTTCATTCGCACGACCTTTTTCCCTCAGTACATTTCCACTTAGAAGGTAGAGTCTGCAGGGAACAGCCTTAACTTAGATTAACTTTATTTGGTCAGATTCCACCATACCCTTTGACCTTTGCACTCTTGTGACTAAAAAGATGCAAACTATTTCACAGTTTTTCCATTGTATTTTTCACTTGTCCTTAAGTTTCTTCTGGCCCATCTGTTTTCTCCAAAATGTATTATACTAACTTGATTTCTGTCATCTCTATAAATTGCCACAATGTATCTGCCTTCTCTGGCACAGAAAATTTTCCATTGTCATCACAATCTAATCAGCATTTCACACTTAACATTTCAACAGTTGCTTCCTCTATGAAATGAGTTATAACATTAAAAGATGACATTTTGTGATTCTTCCAAGGTGCAAGCATATACTAGGAAGCCAGTCCTTCAGAGCAGTTTCATAAGGACTTTTGTTATTCTAATCTGTGTTTCTCTTGATAAAATTGGGGGGTTGACCTTAAAAAGTGTGGTTTACCTTTCTCTCATTCAACTTTGGTTCTACCTAGTTCTTTTCAACATGGTAGCAGAATCTCTATTATGTAATCAGACTCAACTACTTTTAAAACAATAAAGCAAACATAAGTCAGAGATTTCTGTTTTAGAATTCTCTCATCTTATTTTCAATACAAATGATTTTAGCAGCCCTTGGGCCCATATAGAAAAGAGGTTACAAACATTTAGATTGTGATATTTGTGTGGCGAAAAACGAAAAATGTTTACACATCTCTAGATCAGTGCTTCTCAAACTGTTTGTGGTGAAGAACCAGTAAGTTGATAGATAATTACTGATGGAACCCTAATGTCAGTGAGACACTGACTGTCCTTTGTTCTAAACTACATTTTAAGGGTGTTTGCATGATGAATAGCCTTGGAAGATAAAGATAGAGTCTCTCTCTGAAGCAGAACATAAATTTTCTTATAACCTGGCATATGAATAGTATCTCCCTTTGGTGGAAAGGGCAGGTATATATATTGTCCACTATAAAAGATTTGGAATCCTAGATTCAGGGTTCCTCCCCTGTAATACAATCCAATGCATGTGTAGTTGTAATGTGACACACTCTTTGTGTCCCACATTTGGTGGGAACTGCATCAATGAATTAACACAAAAAATATTCTGGCTTTTTGTACAAGTAATAAATTGGCTTTAGTCTATATGCCCAGAGTCTCTCATCTTCTTTTCTCTATGAAATTGTGGCAAACTATCTAATATTAACTTGCACACAGACGAGTAAAATTTCAATCCATTCAAAAATGTTAACACCATTTAGTTTTTCATTTTTTTATTTTCAATTTCTCACTTACTGATGTTTCTATAAAATCCCATGGTAGATAGCTTCTTAGGTAACTCTGAATAATGCCTCTGTGTAATCCCCCTTCAGGGTAGCTCAGATGTTGTGTATTTCTTCTTATGACCAGAATTATGTCAAAAGAGATAGGATGCCCCTTCCAAGGATAGGTTATGAGAGACTCTGGCTTCCATCTTGATTTTTCTTCTCATTCTCACTTGCTCCGATGGATGTTGGACACTCTGTGGTCATTTTTCCCTATGGAGAGGTCCACATGGTAAGGAACTGACAGAAACCCCTATCCCATTGCCAGCAATGAAGTGGGGTCCTCTGTCTAACAAGCAACTGAATCCTGCCAAAACCAGGAGAGTGAGAATAAGAGTAGATTCTCTCCTAGTCAAGCCTTCAGATGAGACTGCAGCCCTACCAAAATTTCACTTACAGTCTTGTGAAATTTTGAGATAGGAGATCCGTGTATACTACATCCAGTTGTCTGACCTACATAAACTAAGAAAAAAATAAATATTTATTGTTATAGGCTGCTAAATTTTTGTATGATTTGTTAAGCAGAAATAAACAACTAAGAGTTCAAGGACTGCATCAGTTCATGGTGCACCTTTCTCCAGCTCTAGATGGCAAGATCTTTCAGAGGGAAGAAATCTGACCCACCTTGATCATCAGTGTATCCCCGCATAATGTGGATGATAGATTACTACCAAATTATTTTTGAAAAGATTAATGAGTCACTAGCCAAACCCAATTATAGCCAGAGTACCTGCTAATGAGATCTAAATTGGGAATGGAGGAGCATGAGGTGAAAGGTATGGGGGACAGCTATTGTATTATTAAGAGGATGGTAGATAATACATTGATAGGTAGAAGAGGAGTTGGGAAGAAATTGTTTAAATAATAATGTATGGGTTTATTCTTGATGGACACATAAACAAATGAGCCTAAATACCCATACATTAAGTTGTCACATCATCAATAGTTTCTTGTAAACTGCAACTTTAAGCCAAATGACATAAAACAAAACCCAATTTACTAATGGATAATTAGTATAAACAAGAGTTAAATTCCTATGGCATAATTCTGGTCACTGAAAACACTCCCAGACTTCTAAATAAAGACCAAAACACTTCAGGTATTAAACATAAGAATAAAAATGAGGGCTGCGCCTGTGGCTCAAAGGAGTAGAATGCTGGCCCCATATGCCAGAGGTGGTGGGTTCAAGCCCAGCCCTGGCCAAAAACTGCAAAATAAATAAATAAATAAATAAAAATAAAAAATAAATATAAATAAAAATGAGTGATATATACCATTAAGAAAAATTAATAAAAACAAGTAAGGGCTAGGCATGGTGGCTCATGCCTATAATCCTAGCACTTTGGGAGGTAGAGGTAGGAGGGTCACTGGAGGCTAGCAGTTCAAGACCAGCCTGGACAACATAGTAAAACCCCATCTCTAACAAAAAAAAAAAATAAATAACAAGGGAGTTGCCAATAAAAGTTAGTGCACAGCTATAGTCCTAGCTACTTGGGAGACTAAGCAAGGAGGATCACTTGATTCTCAGAGTTTGAAGCTGCAATAAGCTGCCAAGATCATACCATTGCAGTCACTCTA
>CAUYQV010183763.1:0-24434 GCA_963574575.1 Galagoides demidoff
TTTTTTTTTTTTTGAGACGGAGCCTCAAGCTATCCCCTTGGGTAGAGTGCCATGGCATCACAGCTCATAGCAACCTCCAACTCCTGGGCTCAAGCGAGTCTCCTGCCTCCGCCTCCCAAATAGCTGGGACCACAGGCACCCGCCACAACCCCCGACCATTTTTTGGTTGCAGCCATCATTGTTGTTTGGCGGGTCCAGGCTGGGGATTCGAACCCGCCACCTTAGGTGTACGTGGCTGGCGCCTTAGCCGATTGAACCACAGGCGCTGAGCCGAGAATCTTTATGTCTGTGTTCAAAAGGGATATTCTATAGTCCTCTTTCCTTGTGGTGTCTTAGTTTTGAATCAGGGTAATATTCAGAGAGACATTAACAGTCACAGCTACAGACACACAGAGACAAACACATAATACTTATAAAAACATGCAGAATATCACATACAGGCATACACAAACAAACATTTCACACACGGGCTCACATAGATACACACATTCACATACAGGCACACACAGATACACATAGGCTCATATAGGTATACACATTTCACATATGGACACAACACACCCAGGCACATACTTTCACACATAGAGACACATACTTTCACACACACTCACACCCAGGCACATACTTTCACACATAGATACATACAGGCACACACTTTCACACACATTCACACACAGGCACATACTTTAACACACAGACACACACAAGAGATGTGCTTTAGTCATACGTCAAATCAGGAATCTCAAAATTCACTGGAGGAAATTTATTATTTGCATCTTTTCAACCTTGGCAGTGTTGGGCACCTCCAGGTTATTAAATACCCTTCACCAGCTGATTTCTGCAGCTTCCAGGGAGTCGTTGGGTGAGATGATAGACAGACACCACCTGCGTCAGTGCCCTCTGTGGCCCGTGGTCCCTGTTTCCCTTGTGGTTGTTCTAGAAGTGGAGCTGCACGTTCCTAAACCCTAGCCTGCCCTGCTGCCTCTAGCCCACAGGGTGTCTGGGCTGGCATGGCCCTGTGCCCTGATCCCAGCACCTTTTCAGGGGTGGGTGTGGCTGCACAAGCTCCTAGAGACAAGCACTAGGGCTGCAGGCCACATAGTGAGATGCCATGAGGCTGGCAATGGGATGTCCACCCAGCCTGGGGGCCACAACTCCCTCCTGCAGGCCAGGGAGCAGCCCCACAGACAGCAGCAGTGCTGATGTGTGTCCCAGCAGCTCTGCTTGGAGCCTGGCGAGTCACAGCCTGCCTGTGTTGGTTTTGTTCCTTAGGATTTAGAGCAAATAAAGTGTCACAGTTATTAGGAGGTGGAAGACCTGGGCGGAAGCAGGTCCGGGAACCTGTCCTGCCGTGACCAAGCAGAGTGTGCAGAGAATTTGCAGGAGAAGGAGGCTTAGTGCAGGATCTGCCTATGTGCCGTCTTCACCCCAGGGAAAGTGGGTTGGGGCCCACCATCTTGCATCCAAATTCCAAGGGAATCCCCTGCAGTCACCTTCCTTTCCTGCTGCTTCTCTTTCTCCCCACCTTCCCACTCAATTTTAGGAGCCCCTTGCCTGGACTAGAAGGAGCTACCTTAGAAAGATGTGTGGTCCCCGGACCCTCAGGGGTAGGGATGCAGGGCACAGTCCCAGACCAACTGCCTCAGGCCTCAGGCCTCTTTGTACAGGGCCATTGGCTCCATAGCCCTGCCTGGTGGAGAACTGTTTGCCAAATGTAGGGTATGCTTGGTGTGTGTGTGGGTGTTGGCAAACAGTGCCTGGCTGTGGCTGCCAGCCGCAGGCTGGGTAGTGTCCAGGGTCTCTCAGGCTGCTCACCTGCCTCCCAGGGCTCTGCTTCCCTGCCCACCTTCCTGACCCTGAATGCCAACCTCCGTGGAGCAGGTGGGAAGTGAGCTGGGGTAGAGTGGGGGCTGGGACCTGGAGTGCGAGTCGTGCTGGGGCTGGATAGGCTTGTTCCAAGCCTGATGGGAAAATACCTGAGCAATTCCTGGCCCTGGAGGAGGTGTGTGAGGAATGTTCCTTGTCCCAGGCCATCTGGGGCCAGACTCTGAGGGGACTCATTCCAGGGCACTCTGAATATTACCCTGATTCAAAATCAAAACACCACAAGGAAAGAAGACTATAGAAAAAATTCAGTTTCTTCCAATGACTGTGGGAACCCCAGAGCCAGCCTGTCCTTAGGGATCCTACCTCATCCCAACCATATAACTGGGATTTCCAAACTGGCCCCCAGGCACTGGTCCTGAGCAGATGGGGACCTGTGGGGCAGAGGAGGGACAGTCCCCTGTTCAGAGACCGAATTCACAATAGCCTGAAATCGCCCTCCGGAAAAAGCAGCCCGATCATCATCTCATGTATTTCAAAAATTCTGGCATTTTCCCCCTCAAAATCTGTCCTAGTTATGCTTGAGATCTCCTGACCCCAGAATACTTTTATTTATGACAGAAAATCCATCTCCATGGCAACGCCTTAGGAAGCTGCAGCCTTGAGATTATAACTTCCTAAGCAATGAGGACAATAAATGGGGTTTTCAAACAACAGCCAAGAGTGGCTCTGGCAAAAACTGGCCTTCCTCTGCAGTCTGGGGAGAGGCTGCAAGAGGGGCCCGGGTGACACAAAGCCCACTGGTCATGAGGAAGGCAGAGCAGAGAGTGCCTCACTTGTGATCTGGTCAAATGTGGCTTGCAGGCACCTGCACACTGCACCCCCTGCAGCTGCCTCCAAGGCACACATTTGTGCCTTGGCTTCCTTGCCTGAGAAACAGGCATGGGGCAAGGAAAAGACCTGCTTGCCCAGGGAACCCCAGAAGCTGGAAACTGTTCTATGTATAGCTGTGGAGCTGCTTCCCAGGCTCAGCCCAAATTCCACAGTGAAGGGACAAGCATGGGTCAGTTGTAGCAGAGACATGTCCTCATGTCAGTCATGGACTGGGAGACCCTTGTGGGGCTTCAGTTGGAAATCAGAGTTATGCTGCCCCTTTGGTCCCAAGAGCTGCTCATCCACCCAGCCACCCACCTTTCCATCCACCAATCTGTCCCCTTCTACCTATCATCTACCCACACATACCCATCCACCCAGCCACCCACCCATCCATTCACCTATACCTATCCCCTTCCATACATCTACCTCCCCATGCACCCAGCAACCTATCCACCCACCTGTCCCTTTCCATCTATCGATCCTCCCCACACCCAGCCACCCACCCATGCATTCAACATAACGTTTTTAGGCACCTTAGAGTTCTTGTCTTCCCAGAGCTAGCCATTAAAGGGGAAAGTCCAGTATTAATCGAACAGTTATTCAGATGAACATGTAATTGTGGACTGAAGCAAGTACTTGAAGGAAATGACAGCAAGGGCTGTGCTGCTGGGTCCAGGTGGTATATTAGGTGATTTGTGGGGCGGGTGCTAGAGAAGAGGGTTGCTTTAGAGATGAGGGAGCAGGCACAGGCTAAGTAATCATCTTGCCCCAAATCCTATAAGTGAGGGAGTCAGAATATGAACTGGGTCACTTGGGTTTAAGCTCTGAGACTATCCTGTCCCCAACATGGGGCAGCGCACAGAGGGGCCCCGACCTGGTTTATCTGGATCACTGGAAACTCCCCAAATTGCTGTTGAACCAAGGCCTATGGATGAGCAGGCAACATGGATGAGCTCAAAGTGGGATGGGCAGGAGGACCAGTAGAGAGGCCACTGTTCCCACACAGGGTGGGAGAGGAGTAGGGCTGCCCACCGTGGGTTGCCACCTGCCCTGCTGTGAGCCCAGCTGAGCATCAAGACTGTTGGGGAGCTGCAGTGAGGAGGGGAAGGAGATGCGGAGACTGGGGGAGGTCAGCTGCAGCGTCCTGTCCATATATTTAAAAACATTAGACAAAGTCAGTCTCCTGAGGCAGCTACTGTCTGAAGGTGGGGGTTCCTGAGCCTATTTGAAGCAATTAATTTGTGGGATTTGGTGTTGGCTTCCCATGCCAGCCCTGCCTGGGGCCTTCCTGCTGGGCTTAGGGGCTGGGCTGGCATCCAGGAGCAGGTTGAGGTAGTGAGAGCTGGGTCTGGGGCCTGAGACTTCTGCAGCTCAGGGGACCATCCCAGCTTGCCTGGTAAACTGTGGTGTGTTGCCCACTCCCCACCCTGGGCTGATATTCATGGGGACTCGGGAAAGGAAGCAGCCTGCCTCAGGGAGGGGGCTGTTTCCCACAAAGGGCCCTAGGATCTGGCCCCTGGCTTCCTCTTCAGGCTCCATGGCGCTCCTCCCTCTCTCCAGCAGGACCCTGGTCTCAGGTCCTCTCCACTGAGATATTGCTGTGCAGTGCCTGGGGCCTGGCTTGTAGCTGGGTGTCTTAGCAGGGAGTGGCTGGTCTGGGGCCCTACGGGATGAGGTGGTCCAGGCCACTCAGCATAGACTTCTTTGGAAAGCCAGCAACTCTGGAGCCTTGGTCTCACAGGTGGGTGTGAGAGTACAGGACCCCTAGCTGTCTGCAGTTGGGATGCTCTTCCTGTTTTGGCATAAAGGCAGCTCTTACTGGAGCACAGAGGCACAGCCCCTCCCCCCTCCCCCACCAAGTGCCGCACCTGTTTCTCAGCCTGCATCCCTGGCAGCCAGCTGCCAGAGGCTGTCCAGGCCTGTCTTAATTGGGAATCAGGGCCCTGGGAACCTGTCATTTGAGAGACCTGGGGCTATTAGCCCCAGGCCAGGGCTTGGACTTCTTTGGGCCCTTCTGTGGGTCACCTGGTTGGTTGTATCCCAAAATGTTGTTAGCCAGGTCTGAGGATCAGAATTCCTCTTTCTGTTGCTTCTGCTGCCCTGACTGGCCACCTACCCCCTACACCTAGCCCTATCTCCAAGGTTGGGGAAAGGGCAGAGACCCCAAACCAGGGCCTGCCTCCTCCTCTTCCACCAGGTCTAGGACCCCAGCCTCACTTTGTGCCTGGCCAGGAGCAAAAGCCAAGCCTCACTCAGTCCCAGACAGGAGGTGACTAATAGTTCCAGAGAGCAGGAAGCCTTCAATGGGCCCCTCCCTTGGGAGGCCTCCTTTAGATGGGGGCTGTTGTGGGGCCATTGTCCTCCATTTTTGGAGCATTCAAGCAAGTGGCCCACTTGGCTGTGCTGAAGCCCTATGGGCCAAGTGTTGATAGTACATTTTTTTTAAGCGTTTACCTCTTCCATGAGTGGTAAACCTGAGGAAAGGAAGGTTGTCTTTGCCATAGATTTTCAAAGCCTGGTATAGAGCTGGATGCAGAGCAGCTGTCCAAATATCACTTCACATTTGATCAGAGAAGATAGATGGAAGGCAATGAGCTCATGAAGGATGTCCAGCCCCATTAGCTGTTAGTGAATGTGCCACTGCATGGTCCTCAGATGGCTAAAATAACAATGGTAACAGTACCAGATCCCTCCTTTTCTTCCCTCCCTTGTAAAAGCACTTGGGTAACCCTGGTCCTTCCTGCAGTCCTAAAGGGTGATGTCCAGCTGGCGAGACCAGTGTGCTCGGGAGGGCAGCATAGACTCCCTGCCTAGGGTGGAATTAATGTGTGAGACCAGATGACCATAAAGGAACTGCTGGGCACAGCTGACTTAGAGTCACAGACTTGTGCTGAGCCACTGGGGGCCTGCATGTTACCTGCATGTTGCCCACACGTTGCCTCTGGTTCAGCATTTATATTTTACAGGAGGAGGAAGGGAGGGTGAGGGATGGCTGGGGACAGGTGGCAGGTTGGTGCAGGCTCTGGAACCTGTCCCCAGGCCACTTTCTTCTTGTGGGAGACTGGGGTTTCAATTCCTGGGCCTACCAAGGGGCACCTGTGGTGTCTGCCTATGAAGTCTCCTTTCTCAGACTCATAGACCCTCAGGTGAAACAGCCCTGTTAGGAAGAAAACCCAATTTATTTTTGCACATGTTTGGAGAATAGATTCCAAAGATATGAATAATTCATCTCTCTACTTGTTGTATTCCTCAGACATTTTGGGGTCAGGAGAAATGGCTGAATTAATTTTGTTTCAATGTGATAAAAACAACAACACAGCAGTGTCATGGTGCTCTCCTAAAATCATGCAAAGTGCTCTGCATGGGATCAGTGGGTGGTCTGGGGCTTCTGGATGCCCACCTGAGACCGAACTCTCTGGAGAATAAGCCTCAGTAACACTTGTCCCCCCATGGATACAGACTGGCGGGCAGACGAGGATCCATGGAAATAGCTCTGCTTGTTTGGTTTTTCTTATAGACCCTCTAATAGCCATGGCTGTTATTCTCCTAGAGGAATCATGGAGAAGTGTCACCTGCTCCCTGACACCAGGCGCACTTGGACTCCAAACTCTGAAAGCTCTTGCTTTGTATCCTTAGGTTTCCAAAGAGACACAGCCGCCTCTGGGCAGTACAAAGTCAGATGTGTACCTGGGCCTGAGGGAGCTGGCAGAGCTGCCGGAATGGATGCGCTGCCCCTGCGTCAGGCAGCCGAGGGTGGCAGGGCTGAGAAGGCTGGGAAGGAAGACGTATGTTCCCTCAGTCGGCGAGGTACCACCAACCCTGCAGTGAACAGCAGCAAGCAGACCTTTCACAGCTCTGAACTCTGGAAGTCAGAGACTGAGGTGTGGGCAGGGCTGGTGTCTGCCAAGGGCCAGGAGGGAGAATCAATTCTTGGCCTCTCTGCGGGCTCACAGGTGCCACCGTCCTGTGTCACCTACCTGTGTGTGTATCTGTCCAGGTCCAAATTCCCCCTTTTTAATGAGGACACCATTCAAACTGGATTAGGGCCACCCCAGTGACCTTATCTTACCTCCATTACATCGCAAAGACCCTGTCTCCATGTAAGGTCTCATGCTAAGGTCCTGGGGGTTACGAGTGTGATGTGTGGATTTGGGGGGCATATAGTTCACATCCTGGAGGGATGTGAAGCCAGGAGATGAGAGTCAAGATTGGAGCCACCACCTCTCTCTTGCTGCCTCACTTCTCTGGGGAGGCCCATAGCAGGAGGAGCCGGGCCTTTCTCCCAGGGTGGGAGAGCACAGTGAGGGGTGGCCACACTCCCACACCACCCAGGTGATGGCAGACTCACCTGGGCAGTCCGACATTGGTCCCTAGGCTCCAAATCTCCTCCTCCCAAGGCCAGTCCATATCCTCCTGTACCGACCCTGACAGGTCAGAAGCACACTGGGAAGGGGCTTCCAGGAAACATTCCCACTTCCCACGTTTTCCTAGCTGAGGGAAAGCAAATTCTCATGCATCTATATCATCTTTTGGATCTCAGGTAACCTCACTGAGAAACCTGAGCAAAGGAAGGGCCCAAAGCTTCTGGAAGTGTTAAGGGTTCAGGGTTAAATCTCTGACCTTGTGTGTCCACTGGGGCTCTTGATTCTAAACCAGGAAAGAAGACACGGCAGAAGTAGATGGGGCCGGCTGGCAGGAAGGCTGGAGATGATCACCTTCGATGAAGTCTGTTTGAACAGCGCTGCCATTGCTATGTATGGATAATTTCCTGGTGTCTTCCTCCCTCCAGCAAGATTCAAGTTCCAGGGAAGGAGCACAGGAGTGATGCTCCCAGAGAAAGGGAGGTTCCATGGCCAGATGGAGGCCTAGCACCTCTTGCACCTACCCATGCCCCATGGGGGAAGAGGGCTTAGAGGCTGGGGGGTCAAGACCCACAGCCCACCCAGCAACAAGCCCACACTTCCACTCTGGTCACCAGGCTATGCTTCCTGACCTTGGGTGTGGCAGTATCACTGTGCTCTAAACAGTGGGATGTGGGTAGAAGTGATGTATGCAATTTCTAGGCCTAGCCCCCAAACTGTGTTACCCCACCCAGGATCCTCTGTCCTCTCTTTCTGCATCTGCCTGAGTGGAGAGAGTTCCGAGGAGCCAGAGATAGCCAGGTTGCAGTCAGATGGAGCCTGGATCCCCATGTGACCACGTGGACTGCTGCCCACCAGCCAGAAACAAGCTAGGTTGTACTCGATGTGAGCGAGAAAGAAACTCTTCTAATGTCAAGGTGCTGAGATTTGGGAGAGTTATTAGAGTGGCTGGAGTTGCTTACCTGACAAATAAAACTGGTGAGCTAGCTAAGGGCAGGATCCATTTCATGGATGAAGAATCTGGCAGTATGACAATTCATTTAAAAAAAAAATCACACAGCTAATTAGTGGGAAAGGCAATACCTAATCCTAAGTCTCAGGGTGCTGGAGTGTGGCCGGGACACTGAGGAGCCCTGAAGGCACTGGTGTGCAGCCGACTGTCTCAAGAACCTGCTTTGTCCTGGGTTTTCCCGGCACACCCTTGGATTGCCCTGGAAGGGATCGAGCCCAAGTTTTTGGATTCCACATCCTGTGCTCTACTGACAAGAGGGCTTTTTAAAGAAAAGTTGTTTTTTTTTTAATTGCAAAAAGAATACATATTCACTTTAGGCGCATAAATTAAAAAAAGATAAACTTCCTATCATCTTTCCAGCCAGAAATCACTATTGTAAACATTTTAAGGTATTTCTTCCTAGTCTTTTCCCATATTTGTCTCTTTCTCTATCTCTCTGCTTCAGACGTTGCTGGTTACCCCCCCAGATTCGGTGTCCTCCCTCTAGCTTATGACAAGCTCCTGGTTTTCGTCAGTTGTGGGCGGGGCATGTGTTGGACACAGTGATGAGTTGTGACTTGAGTGCTCCTTCATGGGGGACTGGCTACTGCTCCAGCTGCTGGGAGGCATCAGCACCTTCAGGGATGCCTTGCTGAAGAGAACTGCACTCCTTCCTCCGGCAGCCTGTACCCACTGATACGTCTAGGTGGGGCAGAGCTCAGCCATCCTGGCCCAACCCAGATGACCCTGCCAGCTCTTAGCTCCAGTACATCTAGCCATCAGGCCACCCCACAGAGGACTTTCCTCTGTCTACCTGCTTCCATCGCTCCTTCTCACAGGTGCTGAGCAAGCAGGGAGGTCTCCTAATCAATACCCTGCATACTGAGCTCCACCTCAGGGTCTGCACCACAGAGTGCTAGTGGATGAGGATGTGATGCCTGGAGCTAGGTGGTCATCTCACAACAATGAAGGGACAATTCTGAGGCCAAGTGAGCATGGCAGAGCAGAGAGGAGAAGGAATCCCAAGTCTTGTGATGTCACATAATCCCTGAGCACACCAACTTGAATGTCTTATCATGTGACATCGTGTATTACTATAGTTTAAGCCCATCTTAAGTGGTTCTATGCTTGTAGCCTGAAGCATCTTAACTGGTTGATATTTTTGTGGGCATATGCACATACTTGTGCATAACAATTTCACTTCTTAACTTCAAAATGGGGCCAAAGATCATTCCTCAAACAGAGCAAAGGCTAGGAAAAGTCAGTCTCAGGAAAGGAGGTGTTGAAATGAAGGGGCCGGAAAACCCCAGGCCTGTCCTGCTCCAAGAGCAGACGCTGTACCTTTCAGTGGCGTGGCACCCCCATTCCTAGGGACAGGCCAGGTAGGCCTCTGGGCTGCTGCCAGCCAAAGGGCACCCACCACCTGGGCCATCTCATGCCTTCTCCATGAGTTGCAAGAGCCCTGGGTTAGCGTTAAGGCCTGTGGGTCAGCCCTCTGGCCACCATGCTCTTTCCCACAGAACTTTAAGAAGGGACTGAGTCAGCAGAGCTATTTTTGTGTTTTGAGCCATTGGAGTCACAATCTTAATTTGTAAGACATAGTTTTGCTCCTTAGAAACTTGAGATTGCCCAGGAGGCCCTGGGGTGCTGCCAGAACAGACTCTGCCCCAGCCCCCGAGCCTTGCTGCTCTCCCAAGGAGGGATCCAGCCCTGGCCGGGCAGGAAAAATCCCAGCACCCGCTCCAGTATGACTGCCTTCTGGAAGCTTCCTGGTAATCAGCTGTCTCTCCCTTCCCTCTCATCCCAGCCCCTCAGTGGCTCCCAGTGGGCAAGCAAGATTGGTGAGGTCCCCAGGACTGAACACCCTGCCCAGTGGTCTGGGCCTCTGTGGTGGCCACTGGACCCAGTACAGTGGGTTCCAGGACTGTGTGGCTGTTCCCCTTTTTTGGTGCCTATCCTTGTCCAAGGCTGTTCTGGAGACCTGAGCAAGACCTCTTTAGACCCTGGCCCCCAAACTGGTCAACTAGGCAGGTTAGGGCAGAGAAGGCACAAGGTAAGCATCCTGATTGCATGGAGGAGCAGGGCCTTGGAGGAGTGAACCTGCCCAGGTCCAGGCCTACCCTGTTCCATGGCACCTCTCTGGATCTGGAATTTCTCTTCTGGGGTAGAACCATGATAGGGGCTTGCTAGAGATCTGGAAGTCGAACCATTGTGACCCCTGCCTTGACTTGTTTGTTCGTTACTCATTCATCAAGGTCTGTTGGTGTGCACGAGGGACCCAGCTCTGAGTGTGTGGTTGAGAGCAAGGTCCCGCATCTACCACGGGGTCACCCCAAGGAGGTGAAGACAGGCAGTCCAAATGTGGACATGCCATGAAACCACACAGACAGTGGGAAGTGGCCTGAGGGAGCTGCAGGGGCTGAGAAGGAGTTGCTGCCACATGTCCACATGGAACCCGTGATTGCGACCTTTTTTGGAAATAGGGTCTTTGCAGATGTAACTAAGTTGAGGTCTTAGATGGGGGTCATCCTGGATTTGAGTGGGCCCAAATCCAACAACTGGTGTCCTCATAAGAGGCAGAAAAGACAAACACAGGGGTGTGTGACGATAGACGTAGGAGCAGGTCTAGCAGAATCCCCCGCCCAAGGGAACCAGCCCCACAGCGCTTTGCTCTTGGACTTCCAGCCTCCAACATATGAGAAAGTGAATTCTGTTGTTTAAACCACTTGTTTTTTGGTACTTTATTATGGTAGCTGGAGCTGACTAGTAGCTTCCAGACCCTCAGTGCCAGGCCCCACCACAGTCCCTGGGTAGACTCCCTGCCGCTAGCCCACCGCCATCCGATGGAACTTTCTATGATGTCTGCACTGTCCAACCTGGCTCTCTGCACTGAGGGTCTGAATGTGTAAAATCTCATTTAATATCTACTTAAATGTGAGTGCCCCTGTCTAGGCAGCCCTGGAGTGCTTTGTGCCAAGCCCAGGGAAGGGGAATGGCAGGGGCCAGCATTGTACCACCCTTCTCTGAGGCCCTTTGCACGCGTATGTGGGGGCATTGCGCCTGACCGGGAGCCTCCCACAGCCGGCCTTTCTGCGCATGTCTGTATCTTCAGGTTGGGCAGTGTCTGGGACAGAGGAAGTCCTTCGTCGAGCTTTCTTGAAGTGATCTGGCTTTTTTGACATCCACTTTTTCTTCCTTCAGTTTACAACACCCCAGGGCTTTGCCGAGGCCTCTGTCTTTACTTTGCAGGCTGTGCAGATCCTGAAGAGTGTTCACTTCCCAGGGATTAAGAGAATTGTTTTAAATATAGACTCTACCAACAACCCCATAAAAGTTTTATTGGTAGTAGTCATCCTTCAGCGGGCTGTTCATCATGTCGGACATCCGATGGGGTTACGTAAGAGCGAGCTTGGGGTTCTGGGAATGGGAAATGCCTCTGTGTCCGGCCTGTGTGTAGCCAGGGTGTGTGGCACAGTCATGTGATTACCATAAAGTTAGCACCTCGGGGTGCTTAGGAAAAGTGAGGAGCTTCCAGATGCGTGTGGCTTGAGCAGAGGTTTGAAAACAGGAATTCAGAAGTGAGTTTTAGCTGGACTTAGTGACCAGGTCTCAGCACCTAGGGAAGACCCTGTGGCCAGGACCTGGAGAGGTCAGAGACCTCAGTTGGAGTTCAGGTCTTCTACTTCCCTGGTGTCCTTGGCCGTTGGACCACACACAATGACTCACCAATGGGGGAAACAGGCTCCAGGGATGATGGTGGGAATGACAGAGGGGAGGCAGTGGTACCACTGCACAGATGGGAGAGGAGGCAGGGTGGCAGGGGAGGTGAGGTGTGCTGATGTCTTGGTTGTGAGGAGGAGGGGGGAATAAGGAGGAGTGGAGGAGGTGAGGGAAGCAGGGGATGGGGAGGTGAGGGGGAGGAGAGTGAGAGTAGAGGATGTTACTGAGGAGGAGGTGATAAGATACTTGGTGATACTCCAGAGTTTTTCATCCATTTTTCTGACAGGAAGAACTTGTAGAAAGCTGTCTAGTGGGATGGGTTAACACCTGGCATCACCATGGCAGGGGTTCTAGAGGTCAAGTGTGATGGGCTAACATCTCCCTGGTGTTACCATGGCAGGAGTTCCTGGGGTCAGGCCCTGGTCTCTATTTGCTGAGACCCACCACAACACCCTGAGCCCAGGCCTGAGGCTGACACCACTTCCCCTGGACTGGGCGCACCTGCCTCACTGTCTGTTCTGAAGCTGCAAGAGAGTGATCCATTCTCAAGGCCTGTCTCTGTTTCTCATCCTTCCTCCTGGGTTTGTAGTTTATCCATCCTTCATTGGGATGTGATTTACAAGTGATGGAATTCAGGAATCCATGTGCAGCTCCATGACTTGTTCCTCAAGCATGCCTGTGTAACCACTTTCTCATATCAGGCTCTGGAACGTTTCCCAGAGCTCAGGAAGTTTTCTGCTATCCCTTACAACCTGCCCCCAAAGGAACAAACTTTGTGAGTCCTATCAGATGACTATGACCCGCTCCAGAACAGTACAGAAATGCAGTCACATAGTTACGCGTTTTGGTCTTGGCATGTTCCATGCACCATAAAGCTCCTCAGATTTATTCATGTTGTTGCCTTGATCTGGTTTAGTTTTTTTCACTGATGTGTAGTGTTCCATCATATACCTATTTTAGAAATTTTTTTTTTGAGACAGAGTCTTACTTTGTTACCCTTGGTAGAGTGCCGTGACCTCATAGATCACAGCAACTTCAAACTCCTGGGCTTAAGTGATTCTTGCCTTAGCTTTCCGAGTACCTGGGACTATAGACACCTGCCACAATGCCCCACTATTTTTAGAGATGGGGTCTCGCTCTGGCTCAGGCTTGTTTTGAACCTGTGAGCTCAGGCAATCTGCCCACCTTGGCCTCCCAAGTGCTGTGATTAAGGCGTGAGCCACTGTGTCCGGCCAAAAAATTCATATACTTTTTGATAGACTTTAGATTATTGGAGTGTTTTAAATAGAGTGGATATAAGTGTTCTTGCAGCATCTCTTTGTGGACTGATATTTTACATGTGACAATTTCAGCTCTGTGGTTGTGAAGGCCATGGTTGGATTACAATTTTCTGAGGACCTCCGTGTCCTTTATGTACCTGTCATGTCTCTGGTGTGTAGCTGGGTTCGACAGTGTTTGCTGAGCTGACTCTCAGGTGGGTGACAACACGTGCAGGTTCTTAGGCCTTCGTGGCTCTCGGTGGCTCAGTACCTTCTGGGTTAGGGACGGCCAGGAGTCCAGGGTGCCATAAGCGTGAAGAGCTGAGCGATGGGCCTGGAGATGTGTGTTTGCAGCCAGCAGTGCACAGCTGTTTCCTCTTGTGGCTTCCGCCCCCACAGATGATTTGTTTTATTAGAGAAGTGTCCTGTTCGCTACCGACTGGCAGCCCGGGCAGCCCTGGGAAGGCAGAAACCTGTTGTTTGTGTCCTCGGCTCTTTTCTCCTCTGTGCACGTGGATGGTGGGAGACTGGGCCTTCCCTACACTGTGATCTCAGGAAGGATCTGCACGGGGGCAGAGTGGAGCCAGCCCATCTGGTCTGGTGTCCTGGGCACACTTTGGGAGCCCCAGGAGGTCACAGGCAGAGACAGGCCCACATCTGCCTATCTACTCTGCACAGCTGGGCCCTGGATGCATCTGCTGTCACCAGCTCCCGTCCTGTCCCAACAGCCCTGTGACAATGACCTTTGCCAGCTCTGCAGGGGAGCAGCAGGGCCCAGGGCTCCCTAGGTGAACAGGAGTGCTGGGCCATGGGGTGGCTTGGTTTGGAGCCCTGTGTCTTCCTTTCTGGCTGGTAGCTATGGCATGTTCTGGAACTTCCCAGGCTCATGAGCCTTCATGCGTCATTGGACAGGGCCATTCTACATTGTAGGGTGGAGCCCAGCAACTAGCAAAGAGGAGGATTCACTGCAGAGTAGCCCCAGGGCCAGGCCGGTATTTTGGGGATGCAGGGACTCAGCTCAGAAGTGTGAATTGGCTGGTGCTGGTCTAGAACTGATGCTTCTCGTGCTTCCTTCCATCCCAGGTCCCCATTCTCCAAACCAAGTACTAAGAGCCTTTGATTGATTTCCAGAGCAGATTGGGGTTGTCTGTGTCAGGAGGGGCATTTCCAGAGCAGATGGACTGTCTGTGCCAGGAGGGGCATGGTTGGTTCTGACATTGGGTTGAAGTTTGGTCCAAGAACCTTATCTGCATATTTGACTAGGAAGTGTGTGAATGTTGTTCAGTGAGCTAGAATTAGATGTTCTCTGGTGTGGATTTGGCCTTGGTCTGGGGGCTGAGCCCCATGCTCAGTGCTTAGTGCAGAGGGTGTAGGGTCCGTATTCAGGGTTGCATAGGTCCCACAGTCTTCTGGGCTCCAGGGACCTGAGACTCCCTCCTCCCCAGCCCAGGAAGTGGCAGCACCTGCCTGGACACAGCCACTCTTGCCGAAACTCTCCATTTCACGCTCAGCCGCAGCAGAGGTTGTCCCTTAGGAATGGCTGTAGTGCCTGCCACAGCTGCTTTGCACCTGGTTTTATGGGAAACTGTGAAATGAGATTTTCTCAGGATTCTTCTTTGGGAGGATGGGATGGGGTAGGGTGGGTCTCCTGTGATGTATTGAAACCCCCTGTGGAAAATGGTGGAAATTGCATAAATAGTGCACAAATGCTCTGGCATTTAAATCATTAAGTCAGAATGTGTTGGAGCTCCGTCCTTGTCTCTCTGAGTTGGCGCCAGGTGGGCCTCACCACACTTTTCATTAACCAGCCAGCTGGGATGCTGGGCCCAGTGTGGACAATCTTAGCACCGACTCATTCAAACGTGTGTTTCACGTGCCCAGGCCCAGCATTGTCCTCTGTGTTCTCCTGGCTCCCTTGTGGTGGGTTGGGACCATGGGACAGTCCCTGCCCTTCCTGAAGCCCCATGCATTTGGCCTGGGGCACAGGCCAGGGGCAGTGGCTGGTGCAGTGGGAAGAACAGGGCTCTGGCTCTGTGTGGTGATCTTGGCCTCCTGGACGCTGTGTCTCAAGGTGTCTTTCCTGCATCTTCTCAATGAAGCCTCCTCATGTCCCATGACCTTGGGTTGGGATGAGGTCACTATCTGGGTAAGGGGTTCAATCCCCATGGATGTTCCACGAGGGCAATTGCATCCCCATTTTCAAGATGTGTCCTATCCAGGAGGGCCCATCATGAGGAGATGGGCGCCCAGTCCTGTGTATGGGCCCTCCCACTGGGAACAGCCCAGGATTCCCTGAGCTGGGCCAGGCGGGGTGTGTGTCCCCAGGCAGCAGACCTCCTCTGACAGCTGCTCCTTGCTTTGGGACTTGGCTGAGGATTGTAGCTTTGGGAACAGCAGCTAAGGCTGGCATCTGGCCCAGGAGCCCTTAGGGATTTTCTTGGGGGTGTGTCCTCTGCAGCCTCCAGGGAACCCCAGGCCTGCTTGTGCTCTCTGAGGGAGCCTCCTGCTTCTCTCCTGGGGTTCAGCTGGGCTCCTGCACTCTTAGGGGGAGGGTGAGAAGCCTTATTGGGATGTCAGGAAAATGTCATTCTCAGCACCCACAGGCCCAAGCAAGGTCCTGTGGGCCAAGGATGCAGGTGTCTGGGTCGGCCAGGCACTGTCCAGGGCTGTGGGGCCCACTTTTCCCTTGAGCATCAGTCTGGATTCTTAGCTATAGCCACGGACCCAACTCTAGCCAGTCCAAGCTGAGAAGGTATTTATTAGGGGTAGCCCCAGTCTCTTTGTGGATGGAGATTAAATAAACCCTAAATAAGGTACAGTGGCTCACGCCTGTAATCCTAGTACTCTGGGAGCCTGAGGTGGGTGGATTGCCTGAGCTAAGGAGTTCAAGACCAGCCTGAGTAAGAATGAGACCCCCATCTCTAAAAATAGCTGGGCGTTGTGGCAGCACCTGTAGTCCCAGCTACTTGGGAGGCTGAGGCAAGATCTCTTAAGCCCAAGAGTTTGAGGTTGCTGTGAGCTATGATACCATGACACTTTACCCAGGGCAACAAAATGAGACTCTGTCTCAAAACAAACAAACAAATAAAAAAACTCTAAATGTTCTTCAGGGTGTTTGTGGGAGGCAAGGTCACAGCCCCCAGCCAGTGCCTGGCATGGACATGTCCACAGACCCTGGGAGGAGGACCCTGTGGCCACCACTTCCACCAGAGAAAGAGTCCCATGCCTGCTGCCTGTGGACACCTCACATGGGCTCCTGGTGGCAGAGCCTGGAAGAGGCCACAGTCCTTGAGTTGGGAGGAGGTTAGGAAAGCACTCATCTCATCTTAGGGGGCCTTATTGTAAGAAGGTGGGATGTTCCCTGAACCTCTGCAAAGAAATGACTGTGTTGCATAGTTCCCGCTGCTCTCCCCACCCAAGTCTGCTTACCCATCTGCTGGTGGGAGGCTGGAAGCTGGAGCAGCAGCACCTCCAACTAGGGCTGGGTCTCCTCTGGCCTCGCAGGGGCCAATCCCCCTCCTGAAGTGTCTTTCCCACCTCAGTTTCAGTGAGCACCCAGGCTCAATTCCTGAGCACCTGGCATGTGCCTGTGTCCTCTGCCTCATCTCTCCAGCTCAGGGCTTTGCCTCACACAGTGGGTGCTGCAGAGGTGCCCACAAGGTTAGCCCTTTCTTGTCCTGGGTCTCTTGGCAGGGTACTCAATCCTGAGCAAGGCTGGTTCCAAAGTGAGCTGGCAGGAGAAGGACCATCCTCTTTCCCCCTAGTCAGATCAGGGCCAGGCAGTGGGCAGAGGCCGGAGGTGGCCCAAGAAGGAAATGGTTGAAGTTTGCAGCCAGGGCAGGAAATAGACAGATTGTCGTGGAGGCGTTGGAATGCCAGCTGGAATGCTGCGCCCTGGCTCCCCCGAGATTCAAGCCCAGTGTCAGGAAGTGCCTGGTGTCTTGGCCGGAGGAGCTTTATGCCCCTGCTGGGTGGGTGCCTGCCCAGCACCACCTCCAGTTCCTAGCTAGAGGCTTTCTGGGGGGAAGTTTGGATAAGGAGGGGGCTGCAGGGTAGTAGAGGAACTGGAGCAGTGTGATCTAACTCTGCTGCTGACCGCGTGGGGTTTCCTCTCAGCTTCTGTGCCAGTGTGTGAAGCCCTTGAGAACCAGCCATGTCAACCTCCCCAGGTCCCAGGCTCATGGGATTCTGCATGCTCTTTCATACCTGCACACACTTCTCCACTGGCAATGATTTTCTCTGATGGAGAACTATTCAGCCTTAAAACCCAGTTCTGGCAGCAGCTCCTGGATCAAGCTGTCTCTGAAGCACCCCTCCTCACAGATGCTGTGATCCTTCCCATTCTCAGCCCAGACTCCTTGCTTAGAGGGCCACACACTCGCTCTATCTGCCTCACCAACTGTGGGGTCCCTGAGGACAGAGGCCCAGTCTAACTGTCTCCTCACACCCCAGACTCATGGGACACACAGTTTACACCCAGTGTTTTCTGGGGCTTGGCAATGCCACTCATGCAGTTTCAGCAAACTTCCCCTTAGTCACCCAGGAGATGGCTCCTGGGGTCAGAGCACATTCTGCACTCTCCCGGGAGATCTGTGTGGACTCAGTCTCTACCAACACTGCAGCTGTCCTTAGCACCACCACCCTCAGCTCTGTAGTATGCGGTGCTCGAAACCCTGAGCTTGCCAGTCAGGAAGCCTGTGATTGAACCCGGACTCTCCTGCCTGGCTTTAATTTCACTCCTCAGGCCTCAGTTGTCATCTGAACACACTCACCTCAGCAGGCTGTGTGGGACCTAGCGACAGAGAGTTGAGAGCTGTCTGCACAGAGCCTGGCATCCAGTAGGTGCTCAGCAATGCAGCTGTTATTGTCTACCCCTCACAGGTGCTGGCTCAGATTTCCAGGCCTGGGAGGGCCCCCTATTCCTTTGTTCCAGTGGGTGGGATAATTAACATCCCAGATCTGAAAGAGCAGCAAGCTCCTCAGAGTGAATGGAAGGGTGCCCAGCAGTGCTGCTCCCGCTAGCCCCATGGTGGCTTTGCCCCATGGCCCCGGATACTGCTGGTCCTCAGAGTAGCAGGGTTGTCCTCAGGGTGGGGGTTTGGTTCACCTTCAGTGAGATCAGATCAGCAGGTATAATTCAGCCTGGAAGCAGCTTGGGTCACTGGGCAGGAGGGCAAGAGGCAGCTGCCGGGACTCAGTGGGACCCAGGTGGGATCTGGGTGGGATCCAATGGGGTCTAGTGGGGTCTGAGTAGGATCCAGGGAATCCAGTAGGGTCTCGATGGGATCCAGTGGGGTCTGGGTAGGGTCCAGGGGATCCGGAAGAATTCAGGTGGGCACTAAAGTTAGCAGCCACCTCAGGTGGACATGGCTGGACATGACTGGACCTAGTGGTATAGACAGGCTGGCTCAGGTGGGTGGCCTGGGGGTCACCTACCCTGGGTGTCATATTTGTACTTCCAAGATGGGCCTGCTTGTGGGTTGGTGCTCAGGGTGGTGCTGCTGGGCTCCATAAACAAGTCTGAGAACCTAGGAGTCCAGCCAGGCCTCCTGAGCACCCCAGGTGGACAGCAAATCCTGGAGGGGCCCTGCGCTGGCAAGGCTGACCTGGAAGGCCTGTCCTCGTGAGGCTGACCTGGGAGGTCCCTGTCCTGGGCAGAGTGGGCTATGGCAGCACTGATTCAGGGCCCAGAAGGTGCCTGGACCCTGTTTGCTGAGCCCACACGCCCCGTGATGAGGGCAGTGTCAGGTCGGGAACACTGCTCACCATAGCTGACATTCGCTGCCGGCAATCACATGCGAGTTAAGGAAACGCTTATTTTCAACGTAAGCTGATCACCGTGGAATTCCTGGATGGGCTCTGTGGCTGTGGCCTGAGGACGCTGCAGCTGGTGAGACAAATAGAGTGCAGTTGGTGCTGCTCTTCACCAGGCCTCATGGGTGGGGCGGAGCAGCCAGCATGGCCAGACTGCAGTGGCCCTCAGCACCCTGACCCTGCCAGGGTTGCTCTGCTGTCCCAGACCCCAGAGCTGTCACCCAGCCCATTTTGCTTCCAGAGGTCGCTGCATTCTTGGGCCTTCTGAGCCCAACCCCCACTGGAGGCTGCACAGCCCCCCTGTAGGCCATGGGCTGGTGTAGGTGGGTTGATGCTGCTGCTGCTTCAGAGCCCCTCTCTGTCCCTGGCTCCCCCTCCCCATGGACCTCATGTCAGTGTGTCCGAAACAAAAGCCAAGAATGCCCAGGCCCCCAGGGGCCCTGTGACAGCACTGGCTGGGCTCCAGCGCTCACCATACTCACCATGGGTGTGTAGCAGAGCTGGCAGGAGGCCAGGAGCTCTGGCCACTGTGGGTATGCAGTGCTAGGAGGGTAGGGCAGCACAGAGCCGGCTCCTTCCTGGGAGCCCACATGGAGCTTCAGTCTCAGCCACAAGGGAGGCTGCCTCAGACTCCAGCACTCCACGGGAAGTCAGCTTGGCTACCCACTGAGCTCTGAGGGGTGGAGGCTGGAGCACCAGAGGAGCTTTGGTGCTCTGATGTGAGCCCTACACAAGATGGAGAAAGGGGGGCATGGAGCTTGTAGTAGCAATTGTATCTGGTATTTACAATGGCACCTGCCTTCCCCAGGGACAGGGACACATCTGTCTCCAGGTTCCAGAGTCTGGCCAAGTCAGGCACATCTGAGAAGGAAATGACTGAAACCCCCCTGTGTAGAAAGGTTTTTGTGAAGCTTTATGTCAATAGCCTCAAGTTGATATGGAGATATGTCCTATTTCATGGATCTGGGCTTGAACCTCTGTCCTAGGCAGCTGTGCACTGGCTCCCTGCTCATACTTGGGGACAGGATGGATGCTGCCTTGAGGTCTGCAGCTCAGCAGGGCTGGAGCCAAGGGGTGGCCTTCATGAAAGTGTCTGTCCCAGCCTGTGCAGACGAATGGGGCAACAAGGGGTTGTGCTGTCCTACAAGTGCTGACCCCTCCCCAGTTAAGGGGCCTAACCTTGAAGCTTGGATGAACACATGGATAGACAGCCACAGACCCACACCCCACTGAGAGTTTGGGTGACTTGGCTTCTTCACCTGGAAGGGTCTCCTTTCTCTGCAGGTACTGTGGGCACCCTCTCTGGAGTGAGGACAAGACTTGGCACCTGGTCAAACACAAACATGTGGGTGTGACATTTTCTGGGCAGGCAGCTAGGAGGAGAAGAGGCTGTCTGGAGCTGGGCAGGGCTGCCAGCAGGTATGGACTTCCAGGGTGGCCACTGGGAGCTGCATTTTTGGGCTCCAATTTCAGCAGTACTGGGGACCCAAAGCCCAATCTTTAGATGTTTTCAGTTGCCTGTGACCAACAGAGTCTGTGGCTCAACGTGTGGGCCAGGAGCTGGGTGGTTGGTGGGAACCAGAGACCACTGGCAGCTTCCTCCCTGGAGGCCATGGCTGGCAGTGATGCCTGGGTACCTTAAGACTATGTAGCTCCTCCCAACATGGCCCCATGGCCAGGCTTGGGCAGGAACCCAAGGCTGGGAAGCTGAGGGGAGGATCAGGCTATGGTTAGGATGAAAGAAATCAGAAGCTGCTCCTACTGTGCCCACCAGGGCCCTCCGGTGGGCACATTTGGTAGCCCTATGGTTAGAGCACAGACTTGGGCTCTGCCCTCTATAGCTGCAAAATGTGCTTGAGGACCCTCAGGCCCTGGTTTGGGAAGGTCTGAAGGGCCGGGGATCTTAAGATCACAGCTAGAGCTCAGACAGGTGATAGCCAGAAGGCTACAGGACCCCTGTGCTGGGGGTGGGGGCAGGTGCTGACTTCCTGCCTCCCTCTCCTCCTTCCTGCAGATTGTGGGGAGCCCCCTGGGACCTAGAGATGTGGTGCAAGCATTGTGTCACTCCAGGGCATGGCAAAGCCTCAGGAGCACCACCCACGGACGTGCAGAGATTTCATGAGTTCCACCTCCTCTGGCCAGGCCAGGACTTCAGAGGCCCCAGATTATGTGCCTGGCCACCCACTCCAGGCCTTCCCTTTCTATAACTAACTCAGAATGAAAACAACACACTAACCCGTAAGATAAAAACGTATAATTTAAACAACCAGGGGGACTAACATGGGATTAGTTGGGCAGCCAGGGGTCAGATTCTGGGCCTTTCCTTACCAGACATGGGACCTTGAGAATGTTACCTACATGTCCCTGCCTCAGTTTCTGCCTATCTATAAAATGAGGTGATCACAGAACCTCTTTCAATGGTCTAATATGAGCATTGAGTTAATAGCTATAAAGCCCTTAGAACAAAGTCTGGGATTAAAGTAAGTGATCAGTAAATAGATGTTATTATCTCTGAGTATGACATACAATATACAGGTTTGCTGAAATTAAAATTAAAAATTTCTAGATTTTGGTATTTCTCGTGCTTGTGCAGCCTATATCTGGGCATGGACAGTCTAGGACACTTGTGGCCTTTCTCACAGGGCTCTGGCTAGACAGAGATGGAAGGACATGGCACATGGGCAGAGGATGCTGGCTAGCCTCGGCGAAGGGGTGACAGGGCCTCCTGCTCAGAGGACAGGGATGCTGGCTGCCCCCTTCCCATTAAACCAAGAGGGCACTCACCCCAACAGTTCCCTCCTGGGGCTATGAGAGACCCTAATACTCAGCACCCACTGTGCCTCAAAGAGCTTGGCAGGGTTGTATGTCCTGGGCGCTGTCCCTAGGGGCAGGGCCATATCTTGGGCCAGGGCATCACCTCCCATCTCTGCACTCCCACTCAGTCCAGAAGGAGGTGCTGCATGTCCAGGGGCCTAATGTCCTCAGAGGTGTTGAGGGAACCTGGGAGCCCTGGATGCAGCCTCTTCAGGGAACAGGGCTCTGGGCCCCCATCCCTACCTGGAAAGGAGATGGTGCAGCTGCCCTGCCCTCCTCCCTTTGCCCAGGCATCCCCCAGCCCTGCACGCCTTCCCTCAGGGTGCCCTAACACTGACTCTAACCCTCCCTTCCTACAAGGCAGAGGGAAGGTACTCAGATGTACTTGACCCTGCCGTGCGCCTGCTGTGCCCCTCTGCACAGGGTCCTCCCCAGCTAATTTCATTCCTTCTGTACACAGCCCCGAGTGGGGAGAGGCAGAAGCTGAAGGACAAAGATGGAAAGGAAGTGACCGCAGGGTTATGCTCCCTCTGGGGGCTCTGAGGACTTGTTCATCTGTTTATTCATTCATTCCCTGAGCAGACATTCCTCACACAGCTCTGAGGACCCGCCACAGAAGTGCCTGGTCTTCTGGGAGCTTCTTCAAGTCCCCTTGGAGATCAGAGGCCTTGGAGAGTGGCGACCTCTGTCTGGGGCTGGGTGTGGTTTCCAGGCATTCCTGGGGTGGCGGGCAGCTCTTTGGGGCTATTTTGGGATCACCACAAATCTCACCCTCATGTAAATGGGGACTTTTCATCAGATCCAGCTAGAGGGGGAGTGAGGTCACTCCCAAATTACAAGGGCTCCGCTGGGGGACTGGGAGCCAAGGGTGTAACCCTGAATGCCTCATGGGGGTCACCTGCCTGCCTGGCTCTGGGCACACAGCTCCTCCTCGAGACCTCGTGGCACTGGGGCTGCAGTGTGAGTCTGGGAAAATCGGAAACTCTGGGCAAAACATTTGTTTGTTTCTTTAGGATGGGGGCAGCTGCATGTGGCTCTGATTCCTGGGAAATGACTAAATTTGCTTTGTCATTTTCAGAGAGGCCTGTCTAGGCCCAGCCTTGCCCCTGATCTCTGCTGCAGCCTTAGGGGGGGGTTCAGCAGGGTCCCCACTAGTGGTGAGGCAGGGAGGAGGCTGGCAGGCCCCATCTCCAACCTGTGTGACCCAAGTTTTTAATTGGCCCTAGAAAAGCTTTAGGAAACCCAGCTGCCCCCATTGGATGATGTTAAATGGCATCTCCTGACCCACGCCTGGGCAGAAAAAAAAGGCAACGGGGGAGATAGACAGAGATAGAGAGACAGACAGGAACAGAGAGATAAAGGGAAAGAAAAACAGAGACAGAGTATGCTGTATATCACAGAGACACAGGGAGAGAGAGAACAGAGGCACACAGAGAGAGACAGAGTAACAGAGACACACAGAGACAGAGAGGGAGGAGAAAGGAAGAGAGTAGACTGGGAAGGCTTGGGAAGGGTCTAGGCAAGGCAGGCAAAAGGGGAGGAAACCCAGAGGGAGAGCAGAGGCTCCGCTGATACACGGGCTCTGTGCCATGGAGGGACTACAGCAACCGATAGTCTCCGGACTCAATACAGCTGACATGCTCATTCATTCATTCAACAAACATCCTCTGAGCAGCTTCAGCCAGGACACGAGCCCTCTGGGCCATGTACTTACTGGCTGAAGCCTGTAGCCTCACCTCTCCCATGTCTGTGAAATTCCCTTTCCATCCCTGTGGGGTCATGGTGCAGAAACTGCTCGTTGCCACAGGGCTCAGTGGCTGTCCGGGGCAGCTGGCCCTCAGTGTGTGTTCCCTGTGTGTGCAGAGGCTGGTGCAGGGAAGGAAGTCCCAGTTAGGGCTGACCCGGGCAGGAGCTGGGGTGTGTGGGTTTTGGCTTTGATGGAGGTGGGAGCCTTCCTGATATTTACTGTTTACTCAATATTTTTCTTTAAATCAATTCTTTCTTTCTTTCTTTTCTTTCTTTTTATTTTTGTAAGCCTAAATCATAACCATATTTTCCCTCTGAGTATAAAATCAGGTCTGTTTTAAAAAACTTAAATAATTAAAAAGAAACATGGTATCACCAATTAAAATGTCAGCAGCACTTGCCATAAATTGAGGTTAATTCAAATGACATATATGGGCAAAATGAAACAATGGGACCAAATTCTAGCTAGATAACTCGCAGAGGCAGACTGCAAGGCTGGGAACCAGAAAGGGCAGGGCCGTCTCACAACCCCTAACTGCACCCTAGCTGTCCTGACATCTCCTGGAACATCTCTCAAGCCCCAGGTAGGGGCAGATGAGCCAGAGGCAGAGAAGCCCAGGTCCTTACTCCTGCTGCTGGGGTTTGGAAACAGCCTGAGGCTCTGAAAGTGCTCTGCCCTCAAGGCCAACTTAAAGTGGGTCAGCACACCAGATGGAGGGTCATGAGGCCAGGGTATCCAGAGCCTAGGCCAGGCCATCGAGGCAGCTGTTCTTTCTCTCATCTTCTGAGATGGTTTGGGCCTTGGGATGATTTTCAGTGTGATAGGTGAGAAGGAAGACAGGGCAGAGCCCTTGAGGGAGGGTCTTCAGGCAAACACACTCACACAATGAGGCAGGACCCATTGCTTTTCTACTGCACACCTGGCCACCTCTGTGTGGCTCACTCCAGATGGCTGTGGATGGGCCCTGCCTGCTCTGCACTCCTGCCACACCAGTCTGGCCATGCACTCAAGTGCAAAGATCCAGGCCT
>CAUYQV010183766.1:0-24340 GCA_963574575.1 Galagoides demidoff
GCCTCCCAAGTAGCTGGGACTACAGGCACCCGCCACAACGCCTGGCCATTTTTTGGTTGCAGCCATCATTGTTGTTTGGCAGGCCCAGGCTGGGGATTCGAACCCGCCACCTTACGTGTATGTGGCTGGTGCCTTAGCCGCTTGAGCCACAGGCACCGAGCCGAGTCAGTATTTTTCTTTGGCATTTTTCAAACTGAAATTGAGACATAGACTCATTTTTCTCTCTGTGGAGGTGATATGAGGATATTCAGCTTAGGTGCTCTCAGAAGGGAGGAAGTCAATATGAACTAAGCCAACAGCAGAAATACAGAAGTCATGGAAAGGGGAGTCCTAGTATGTCATAGCCCCTGGATCTAGCTGTTCTTTTCTTACAATTTGGTTGACCAGTCACACGCCCCTTCCTTAAACTGTAGTAGCCAATAGTTCCCTCTGACTTTGAATTGTGTTTCTTGCCTTTTATACTCAAGAGGGTGTTTCCTAATCCATTTTTCTATACTAATATATAAATACTGTCCATTTTTTATTGGCTAGACAATATTTCGTTGATATATGAACTCCTATATTTAAAAAATCTTCTTACAATCATATTATTATAGAACTTTAACTCAAGACAGTGTTACAATGAGCATGCTTTTATACTTGCACAATTATTGAATATATCTCCAGAGAGAAATCTTAGAACAAAACCTGAAAAGGCTCATTTTTATTTTTAGTAGATTATATCAAATTACCACCCAAAATGTGCACTGATTTATACTCCCAACAATATGGTGGATAGTGCAGGTGTCCTCACAACTAGATGTTGTCAGTAGTTTAAATCTTTGTGAATGTAATAAGATAAAAATAATTTCTGGTTTTAACTTACATTTTAAAATTATTTCTATGAAGAAACACCTTTTAATATACTTATGTATAGAGGGAGAAAAGTAAGGATTTTTTTAAAAACTTTATTTAAATTAATATGAGGGTACGATTTTTAGGTTACATTGTTCTCACTTCCAGGCTAAAGTTCCATTTGTAGAAGAGGCCCTCACCCAGGGGGCGTGTTATACACCCTCACAATGTGCGCATTAGGTGAGATCCCACCTCATGTTCTTCCTCCTTCTGCCATATGTCCTCCCCACTCCTACTTCCCTCTACCCCTGAACTGGACTAAATCAGTGTTTTATTGTTCTTATGAACATGTAATTATTTATATATTGATTTCATATTAGTATGGAGTACTTTGGATATTTATTTTTCTGTTCTTGTGGTTCTTTACTAAGAAGAATATATTTCAACTCTGTCTAGGTAAATGTAAAAGATGTAAAGTCTTCATCTTTTTCAAAAAGTAAGGATTTATAAATGAGATTGGCAAGTTGCAGGATAGAAGATCAATATACAAAAATACATCGTACTTCTATAAACTAGAAATGAACAATCAGGGATTTAAATGAAATAAAACAATGCCATTTTTAATAGCATAAAAATATGAAACACTTTAAGATGAATCTGACAAAACATGTATAAGATCTATATAATAAAAAAAATGCTGACAGAAATAACAAATATCCCAAATAAATAGGAAGTTAAACTGTATCCATGGATCAGAAGATTCAATATGATTAAGATGTCAAGTCTTTCCTAAATAACCTATTGATTCAATGAGATCTTAATTAAAACTCCACCAGGAATTTTGGGGGGGGGTAGATTTTTATTTGAGTTGATTTAATACAATCCCAATCAAAAAGTTAGTAAGCTTCTTTTTCTTTCTAGAAGTGATGAGTGGATCTCAAATTCATTCAAGGAGGCAAAATATCTAGTAAATTAAAATAGTTTTATTAAAGAAAAAGATTGAAGGACTTACATTGCCTGAGTTCAAGACTTATATTAGAGTAAGCAAGACAGTATGGTCTGGGAACCAGGATAGACAAGTAGTCAGTGGAATAGAATAGAGTGTCCAGTAATGACCCATATATATATGATCAATTTATTTTGATGAACGTATAAAGGCAATTTAGTGGAGTAAAGATAATCTTTTTCAACAATTAGTGTTAAAATAAATGTATATTCTTATTTTAAATTAACTTTGATTTATATCTTGACCTTGTGCAAAATTAACTCAAAATGTATTATAGACTTAAATATAAAACTTTAGATTATAGAACTTGTAGAGGAAAATATAGGAGAAAATATTCATGACCTAAGACCTATCATATCTTAGAAATGATAACTAAAAGCACAATTCATTAAAAAATCAATAAATTTGCCTTTGTCAAAATCAAGAACTTCTGCTCTTGATAGACAATCAATATATCTGACCAAAGATTTATGTCCAGGATATATTTTAAAAATTCATAAAACTCAATAACAAAAAGCCAAGTGATCTGATAAAAATGGGTAAAAAATTTGAACATATATTTTACCAAAGAAAATATATGAATGACAACCAGAACTCTGATACACTGTTGGTACAACCACCTTAGAAAATAGTTTCATGGTTTTTTAAAAAGTTTATTATATACTTGTGGAGAAATGAAAATGTATGTCCATACAAAGACTTATAGACATATTTATGGTAATTTTATTTATAACAGCCAAAAACTGAAAACAACTTAATTGACCATTGACAGACAAGTGGACAAACAAATTGTGGTATATCCATATAAAGGAATGAGTCAGCACCATGAACTATTGACATATGCAATAATATGCATGAATCTGAAAATAACCAGGTTGAGTGAAAGAAGCCAGGCAAAAACATAGTGTGATACTGTACGTGCTTTAGTCCATTTGGGCTGCCAAATGGACTAAATACCATACACAGGGTACAATTCCTGTTATAAACAACAGACATTTATTTCCCACAGTTCTGGAGGCTGTCACTTGGTGATCGAGGTGCCAGCACGGCAGGGTTCTGGTGAGGGCTTCATTCCAGTTTGAAAGCTGCTGACTTCTCACTGTAAACTCAGAGAACAGAAGGGATGTGTTAGCTCTCCAGGGTCTCTTTAAGAAGGGCATTAATTCCATTCGTTAGGTCTCTGCCTTCATGGACTGACCACCTTCCAAAGTCTTCATCTCCTAATACCATCACCTTGGGGGTTAGGATTTCAACATAAGAATGCGGGGACAGGCACAAACATTCAGTCTACAGCATGATTCTATTTTTAAAAAATTCTAGAAGGTGCAAACTACTCTATAGTGACAGAAGCAGATCATTGATTAGGGGAGGGGGGGATGGAAGCTAGGGAGAAAGGGATGAAAAAGGGGTACGGGGAAGCTTTTGCCATGTGGGCTGGGTACATCCCTGATTTCTGGCTGCATTGTTCGTTTCATGTGGTATACCTATGTCAAAACTTGTAACACTAAACTTTTTAAGTGTGTGCAGTTTATTATGTATCTCTTATACCTCAATAAAGAGGTAAAAAACAACTGGCCCCAAAGAAACCAACATCGACCACTGGTGCAGTGCTCTATTGAGCAAACTGGCTTTGGAAGCCAACACACCTGTGTTCAAACCCAGCTCTGCACCTTAGATGCATTAATTCTTTCTGTCAGTCTATCTTTCACTGTGGATAATAATGAGGAATTTAATCTTCCATTCTGCACATAAAAATGAGGATAATATGCCTCTCCAACAGTGTGGTGGCAAGGATCAGAGATACATATTCATATATACGTATATAAATATGTAACATGTATATAAGTAATATATACATTATATGTACATAATACATAAGTAATGCTATATACATATAGGTAATTATATGTAATATTTATATGTTACATCTCTATATAGTCTGTATATAATAGTAACCATGCAATAATTACTTCTTTTTATTATTATTAGCATGTGTTTGGAAACAAAAGAGATAATTCTTACAAAATGCATTTTGCATCCATGGGAGACTGGTGCAGTGTGGTAAATACAAATGAAAGGACCCATAAGATTGGAGTGTCCCTTTAGGGGATCATGCCATATTCTGAAATTAAGCCTGCTAACTTCTGCTCAGAACTGAGAATGCAAATGTGCCCAAAGCCTCCTTGGCAGAAACGTGACATTGCTCTCGTATCCAGGAGCCATTCACTTTGGACCTGCTAAGATTTCAGGAACATACATTATAAACAAGTGTCTCTCTTTCTGTGCCTAATTTCAGTTGCCTGAAAATGAGGCAGCTTCTTGAGACTGGTTTAGAGAGTAAGATTCCCCGATGTGCTAATTCCGCCTTGTTCTGTAAGAAACATTCTATGAGAATGGGTTTAGGGATTTGTAGAAGCAGCATTCAGTACAGAGAGATGCCAATTAGTTTCAGCCTGACTGATAGGGACCTCATAAAGGCTGTCTGTATTCTCACATTTTAGAAATTACCCTGCTCAAGATGGTGCCTTAACCAGGGTATTTGATTTGCAGAAATGATAGTAGGACATCATTTGAAAATATTTAACTTGGGTACACTGTGAACGAATTTTGATCTTGGTACCAAATTTCTATAGAATAGAAGGTAAACTTTATTGTTTTTATGACTGATAGGCTGTGAGGCTTTGTAATGCTGTCTAAATTATTCCATAAGGCCTTCAATCAGAGTGTTGTTAAGATCAATCAGCAGAATTTTATAATGCCCTGGTCAGTTGATAATCTTGTGTTTTTTTCTGTAGATAACTGAGCCAGTGGCACATGGGAGGGCCTTCTCGGTCCACATCAACATGAGAGTGATCTGATGACCATGTCAATGACATGAAGACTTCAGGCATCTGAAGACAGGACGGAGGGCCCTATGAGAGCAAGAACCGAACTTGGCCGTTTATGATCATATCCATAGCAACAAGCTCAGAGGCTGCCTCTTCCTAGGTGCTCGATCGATACTTGTTCAGTGGCTGGCTGATCTCTGAAGAGTGCAACTCTCTCCATTATTTAAAAACAATCTATTTCTGTATCATCGACGTATCCATCCATCCATCCAATACACTCTTCTGTTGAAAACGCTTTTCACGTATTCATACATTTAATTCTCACACCAACCTATGGAGTGTTTTCTTATCCACAGTTTATAGATGTGAGACTGAAGCACAGAGGCGAAGGGCCTGACGCCACACAGCTGGTGAGTGTGGAGCTCCCGTAACCTCGCAGTGTTCTCCAGGGCTCATTCATTTAGCAAGTTCTGCAACGACAGTCTGTTCTCTAAGTCCAGTCTTTGCAGTGTGGGAAGAATTGGAATAGGATAGATTTTTCTCTTTTGCACACTTTCCCTATCCTCATGGTTTTAGTCCAAGCTGAAGGCAGAAAAGGCAAGGGCCCAACTGTGTGTGTCGGCATGTGTGTGCAATACAGGTGTGCGTGTGTGTGCATGTATGTGTCAGCATGTGTGTACATATGCACATTTGCTTATGTGTGCATGTGTCAGCATGTATGTACACATGCATGTATGTACATAAGCACATTTGCACATATGCTTGTGTGTGCACGTGTGCCTATGCACAAGGGTACGTGTGTGTGTGTGCCCTGGGTGGACATAGGGGAGAGAGGGCAGCACAGACCCAACCAGAGCAATCTCTGCATTTCAGTGAGAATTTGCAGGGACTTTATGTGGAAACATGAGAAGACATTTCTGACATTTACAAAATTCTGTTCACGTATTTTAGGTGATGATAGTCCCCTCAAGAAGATTAAAAAATAACATAGCTGAAAATTCTCTTGAAGCTGAGAAAAAGTATTTAACATTTAATAACACATTTTGACCCTTAAGCATTAAAGTATCTGTCAGCGACTATACATACTCAATCCGCTTCTGCTTTTCTGTGGCATTAACTGTGGTGATGTTTGGACTTTAAGGAAAAATAATTAGGGTAAAAGCAGAATTGGTTGCCCTAATCCATATTCCATTTTCTAAAACTTCTATGGGTGAATTTTTCTCAACAGAGATGGTTTGGTCTTGCTGATGGCATAATTTCAATAATGAATAATTCAAAGAAGCAGGCAGTGAATGTTAGCTGAAGACAGAAAAAATATCTTTGAATTTCTATTTCTTTTAGGGGGCTTTGGAAGCAGCCACCTATCTCTATATAAAGCCTCTCTCAGGGAAAAATGGGCACTGTTCTCTGGCTAATGGGAAATAATGATGTGATCAGTGAAGCCCTTTCCTTGGAAGCCTGTGATAGAGTTTAGCCACCTGAACCTCTCCACGTCACTGCTCTGGTATCTGGAATATTATCAAACTATCTGAACAGCAAGCTTTTACAGGGGAAATGAGCGGTCCCCCTGAAGCGGTGCTCGTCTCTGCGGAGATCTGGGAGGAATATGGACTGAACACTAACTAGAGGCCGTTTCATCCAGCAGACTGTGCAGGTGCAGATGTGGCTTGCTCTGCTGTCTTCCAGTTGCTCCGTGCATGAAAATGCTGCCGCCTCTGGATTCGGAGACTGTTAGGCAGCCCTGCTCTCTGGAGGAGACCTGGTGGGGATTACATGTCATCAGTCAAGAGGCTTAACAGCCTTCTCCATTAATGAGGGGACAGAAAGTGACTCCTCTTTTAGTTGCCCCCCCCCCCAGTTGGTGTAGTATGGTTTCTGAATAGTTTCCTTGCCTTTTTGTATATATACACGTGCAGGAGCAGATACGCCTATATCTACACAGGTGAATGTGTGCAGTGAATCACCTGGGGAATGTCTTTCTGTCCAGGTGCCCTCTGCTTTCTCCTTTGTGTGTCCAGCCCGAACACAACCTCCCCAGTCTCCTAGGACTGGAGTTGGCAGGACGAATCATCCCCAAGCACCCTTTTTGCCCCATCCTTCTTTCTGACAAACTGGTATGTTTTGATGTTTTCCAGGGCTCAGCAACAACGGGACATGAGGTGCCATGGTGTAGCCAGCTGAATCTCTCATTCTTCCCAGGACCTGCCCCACGCCCTCTTTCATCCACCAGCCCAGTCCAGCAAGCCGGTTTCCTTATTGACTTCATTTTCTGTCCATGCTCAGCTCCTACTTCTCCATTTACTTAAATTCCATGTGTTCTACCTAAATTGTTAATGATTTTTGTTTTCTTCTTTATGTTGGGGGTAATGTCCAAGATTTTTCTAACAGCATTTTAATAATTAGAACCTCCTCCATCAAATTCCCCAAATAATAACCAAGTGTATCCTACCTGTCTTCTGCGATTTAATTCAACTTTCTTTTCCAGTATGCGCCATGCCCTTTCTTGGTGCCCCACTGGATCAAGTTTTCTACCTCTACTGTAGCCTCCCTTCCTCCCTCCCTTCCTCCTTCCCTCCCTTCATCTGCTGCAATTGTTCACTTATTGGGTGCCCGCTATGAGCTAGGCCCTGTGCCATCACACCACATGGCATAGACTGTTTACATTTCTGTCTCCCTTTATAGGCCATGAATTCCATGTGATGTATGTATTTTTGTAGACTGTGATGGCCAATTTTACGTGTCATCCTGGTTAAGGATGTCCAGATACTAGTAAACCATTATTTCTAGATGCATCTTTGAGGGTGTCTTTGGAAGAGATTAGCATTTGAATCAGCAAACTGACTAAGGAGATCTGTCCTCACCAACATGGGTAGGTGTCATCCAAACCACTGGTGGCCCAGAGAGAACAAAAAGGCAGAGGAAGGGTGAGTTCTGTCTCTTCTTGAGTGGAGACACCCTCTTCTACTGCCCTTGGACACAGTTGCTCCAGCAGCTGGACCACACAGGGTCTCAGGAGTCATTCTGGACTTTGGCTTAAGAGCAGGGGAAACCATTCTAGCATTTGAGCCAAGGAGTGACACAGTCAGACTTGCATTCTAGAAGATTGCTCTGCCTAGGTTGTAGACTATGGATTAGGAGGGCCAAGAATAGAGGCAGGGATACCATTGAGGTGGCAGGTGCACTGAGCAGCTGAGCCCACAAAATGGGGATAGAAAGGAACACAGAAATGAAGTATTTCAAAAATATTTCAGAGAGGAGCCCACCACTCTTGGGGACTGATCATCTGTGGGGTCCACAGGAGTGGGGAAAGGTCCCTGCCTTCCAGGAGCTCATTATCTAATGGTCTAAGTGATTCTCAGTCTCGGGGGGGGGGGGGAACAAGGAGTAGATATCAGGAGGCCAGTGTGAATCTCTGGGGGAGGGGTATGTGGTTAAATACATATCTTAAAAATGCCCATTTTTAAACACAATCTGTAGAAAATGAAGTTCTACAAAGTCTTGGTTGGTGAGATCCATGGAAAATTTTACAGGCGTGATGGGTTATGTGTCAAAATCTTGGCATGGAAGGGAAGCAGAACATGGAAACAGATTGTAAAACAGGATCCTTGTGCATCTGAGAAAAGGGGAAATGCTATTTTGAAAACCTCAACCCTATTTTATGATGAAAACAAAGCAATCTTTGGGGGGAAATGCCCCCTTTGTCTTGGGAGACCCTTTGGTGAGCCATTCAATTGTGCAGATGGAAGTCAAGGACACACCCCATGCTACTGGAGGTACTTTTCTTACCTATTGAACTTGGGATCCTTGAATCCTTGAACCTGTAAAGGAAATATACAAGGTTTTCATATTCCTTATGTTGCCAGAGATGGAGGCTTGAATTGTTTTTAGTTTAGGTGGGAATTTGTATTCTATGCACCATGCTGTGCAAAAGATAAAACTACAGTGAGTCTTGAATGGGCAAACAGGGCTTCCTTTGCACAAGGACAGACTCCGTGGTTAAGTGCATTGACTCTGCAGACATCTTATCTTGTGTGCAGATTTGGCTTCTGGGAGTAAGGGCGTGCTTGTGGAAGTTTCAAACCAGACTGTGGATAAACCTGGCAGCTGCCTTAGGGTTTAGGGAAAGGGGGGCATGGGGAAGCCCTGTGAAAATACTTGGGCCACAGGGCTCTGATATCTGATTCTTCCCCTCTTGCCTTTAATTCTATTATGTACTCCTGAAACCTGTTAACAGATCTGCATTTAGGACAATTTTTATGATTGGGAGCTAGGTGGATTGTTAGAGAGCCATAGTAAGGTAGCAAAGCAGGTGAGAGTCGCCTGGGTATGATAGGCAAGAAGCTGGGGGCAGTAGTCCAGGGTGAATCTATGGGACAGGGTGTGTTTTCCTGAGTATTCTTGGGAACACTTTGTGGAAGGGTGCTCAGGGTAGTGTTACTCGGTTGTTAAAGAAAACTGAATGGTGAAGGGTGGATGGAGAGAGATTTGTTAAAGTCTACAAGCTAGATGGGAGGGATACATTCTAGTGTTCTATATCACTATAGGATGCCTACGGTTACTGTATAAGCAATAAGTTTCATATAGCTAGGGCAGTGGTTCTCAACCTTCCCAATGCCGCAGCCCTTTGATATAGTTCCTATGGGTTGTGACCCACAGATTGAGAACCACTGACCTAGGAGGGTGTTGAATGTTCCCAACACAAGGAAGTGCTAAATGTTTGAGATGATAGATATGCTAATCACACTAATCAGATCACTATGCACTCTATGTATCAAAACACCACTATGTACCCCATAAATACGAGGGTGCCAAAAATGTATACACATTTTAAGAAAGGAGAAAACTTCATTAAAATTATAATACTCAGTGCATACTGATAACAGAAGATGAACACAAGTCAAATTTGACTTCTGCAATTGCAAGCAGTGCTCAAAGTGGTTACCATTGGCATCCAGACACTTCTGACTATGGTGAACTCCTGCTTGAACACCACTGACCAGTGTGCCCACCTGTATTGCTGTGCATGCCATTTCAATTTCTTCCCAGAGTACCGCTGGTGTAGCCAGTTTTCCATGGTACACCACGTAGGTAGGTCCCCCGTAGGTAGGATTCAAGGGATGTTAAGTCAGGAGAACGTAGAGGAAACTCAACCACACCTCTTTGTCCTATCCATCATCCTGGCAAATTCTCATCGTGATTGGTTCTCACATCTTGGTGAAAGTGCAGTGGGGCACCATCTTCTTGGAAATAAAATTATCTTTCCCCCCAAAGTGTACAAATTCCAGGTAGAGTGACTATGGGGAGCATGTCTAGGTACACTTGATCAATAATGGTACCTTCAGAAAAGAATGGTCCAGTCAGTCCCCTTAATGCCAGTCCACACCAGACACTGAGGCCTGGTACATTGACGCCTTTTTCCACGCGACTGCATGCAATTGTTAGGTGTGTCGATGGTTCTGTTGCATGTTTACGCCTCCCTTGTTGTTGTACTTCCACAACCTCCTGAATTTCAAACACTACTTCAAAAAGGTCTTTCCCTCCTCTAACAACACTGCCATTTTCTTTGTCCTACCTGTCGCATGGTGACACCAGCATTCCTTTGATTAATGCCGTCTTTTGAGGGAATGTCGTACTACACATCGCTACTGTGATTAAATTCAACTTCTGAAAGGAATATATAGACAACATCTCTTGAAATGTGTATACATTTTTTCACACTCCCAGTATCTATAATTATTGCATGTCAATTAAGACAATTTAAAGATGCAATGAGAAGAACTAATCTCCAAAGAGCTGTGAAACTGAGGCTTGCAGATGCTGTCACAGGACTCCAAGGTGCCAGAAGGAAGGAGCGTTAGGCTGTACTAATCTCCTCAGGCTGCCATAGCAAATGCTGCAGGCTGGGTGGCTTAACCAGAACTTTATTCTCTCAGTTCTGAAGGCTGGAAGTTCAAGCTCAGGTGGCAACATGCCTGGGTTCTGCTGTGGTCTCTCTTCCTGACCTGTAGGCCACTGGCTTCCCGTGGTGTCCTCATGGCCTTTCCTTGGTGCCCACACAGCAAGGCAGGGAGCAAACTCTTTGCTGTCTCTACCTGAAAGGTCACTAAACCCATCACAAGAGCTCACTCTCATGAATTCATCTGAGCCCACCACCCCCAAAAGGCTCCCTCTCCAAATACCATCATCACATCAGGGGGTAGGGCTTCCGTATGTGATTTGGGGGCCACATGTTCAGCCCCTGTCACAGCCCGAGGGAGATGTTGCAGAATGAGTGACAGCTCAGGGTCATTTGTGAGTTTCCAGCTGGGCCTGGCTGTCTCACACAGGCATGTGAACTGTCAGGATGGACCTGGTTGATCTCAGTAAGCCTTTGAAGACCTGCAGTCTAGGAGTCAGTCTGGCCCAGAAGCCCTATGAGAGTTAAAACATGAAGAACTTACATGCAGGGCACAGTGTACATTAAATTTTCACGACTATTCTGTGAACAGGATGCTGGCAAATGGGGGCTCAGGGAGAAGCTACAGGCTGCCTGGCTAGTGAGCAGAGGCTGTCTCCCACCAAGGATGAGGTCAATCTGAAGTTAGGTGAGCCGACCTAAAGGCTCAGTATCTGAAAAAGTGAACCAAGACTAGGACAGCCAAGGACCTGAACCTAGGGACAGTTCTTCTGAGGACTGCACTCTGGCTGCAGGGCCCTCTGCTGGGACCCACACCATGCCCACCTCCTGTCCCCACTGCTGACCAGCATAGCATAGAGGATGATCCACGAAGTGCCTTCTGCTCCTGCACAGATAGCAAACAAATCACAGCCTATAATTAAGGATGTTATAAATGGGGCCCCTTTGGTGCCTCTGTGAAAAAGGTCTGGTGACCCATCATGTGATCCAGGGTCTGATCTGTGCCCAGAATGCTTACTGCAAAGTTAGCAGACCTAGTTAACAGAGATTTCCATAAAATATAGATGACCACAGTCCCACAGGTGGAAATGGAAGGGGGTGTGTAATTTAACGAATGGTATAAGTTCACAAGATGCTTTGCAGAATGTACAAAAAGATGAGGTTCCTGGCCACAGAACCACAAGTCTCACTACAGCTGAGATTGTTGAGTACTGAAGTTTAAACGCACTGCAACCTGCAGTTGTTACCAGGAATAGATTTTAGTCAGGAAGGCTAAAGACAGCTGTTTGCTTTGAGGAAGTATTTAAAGGAGATTAAGAACGCTGGTTTGAGAAGAAAGGCACACGGTTAACTTAGAGTAAGAAGGAAATGTATGCACGTTTTGAAGGCCCCAGAGGCAGGAGCTCTATTAAATGTCAAATTAAAAGACAAGTCATCAATGGTAACGAATGTCTGCATCTGTTAAAATGCAACCGAAGCCTGCCACGGGCTTGGGGAGAATGGATCATTTTTGTTTCACTGATCAAATTACCTTGGTTATATATTCTCTGGGGGCAAAAGCCTCCATACTTGGAAAAATTCTTAAACATTTAGGAGAACTCTCTAGCCTGAGGTAACACTTTTAGATGCAGGAAAGGGCAGTGTTGAACACGCACACACCCCCCCTGAGCCGTTGTGCTTATCGTCTGAATTACAAAGCTCCTCTCCCTTCCCCTCCTCACTTCCACACCGTCTCCCTTCCAGAAGCTTTGAAAAATTAACTTGCTCTTAAATGTGCACCATCTGATGGATGTGACACATATCTGAATTGTATCGTACAGCCTCCAAATACGTTAGTTATGCTCACTGTTACCTGCTTAGATCTGGGTTTCCATTTTGAAAGCTGTGTTTTTCCAACAGATTCATATTTAAAAGCTCAGGCTGGATCAATCGCCTATGATTTCACTCCAGGCAAAATATCTAGTATATGGGGGAAAAAAGAAAAGTTCTTTGTGTCTCAGTTTTTGATAGAACACATTTCTTTTTTTAAAGCAAATGAGCAGGCTGTAGGTTGAGTTTGTGTCTGCAAATGAGTCAGTGGAATCTGATCATTGGTATGTTTTGAAACTTCTGCAGAAATGTCTTTAAAGCAGAAGGTGCTGGCGAGCCGTGCCCACGGGTGCCCTCCTCACGCACGTGTACCCTGGCTCTGACTTTTGGAGGAGCAGGGCTGGGCCTCTTCCAGGGAGTCCTGAATGAGTTGGCACCTGCTGCAGTCCCCAGGGCTAACAGGCTAACAGACCACTAGGCAGGAGTGCTGCAGTTTCTCCTCCCCCCCTTCTCTCCCTCTTGCTGTCCCCACCTCTTTTTCCTGTTTCCCTCTTTTCAGATATTGCCATTTGAGGGGTGAGCTGGTGGCTTTGGGAAGTTGCTCGTGGCCTCAGGAATCACTTGAGTCCAGCCTTATCTCCTCGGGGCCCCTTGGCGCACTCTCTGAGGGCAACTTAACAGCTAAGAGCGTCCTGCCTGCCAGCCAGCCAGCCGCGGACCTGAGACCCAGTGTAGGTCTCCCTGACAAATGTGAGTTTGGCCACACAGGGGACCTTTGTTTCCTAATCTAAGTGGCTTGATGCACATGGCAGCTCCAGGGAGACTCAAAACCAGAGAGAATGGTGTTTGGTTCCCACACCCAGGGCTGACGTGGCCTGGCTGCTGTGTGGACCCGAGGAGAGGCGAGAGACCTCTCACTCCCAGCACTGCAGTGACCATGGCACTGGCCTTGGCCTGGGGGCCAAATGCTTCACCTAAGCAGCCCCCTCTCCACTGCAGTGACAGCACGAACTGGGATGGAGAAGTCTTAAGTTTCTTCCACTAGAGGCCACTGAAAGTCATCCACAGATGTTATTTGTATCTTTTAGTACAACATCCGCCCTGTTTTGAGAATCTCCATTTCTTCTACCATGCAGGAAGTCCCCCACCCCACACCTCCCCATCTGAACACGGTGTATTTCAGATACTGTTATGACATATAATTATCCATTGAAGTCAAGATATTTCCAACAAAATGAGAAGTTTGTAAAATATTAAGTGCTAGGTTCTGTTTTCCCTTTATGTTTATTAAAAACAATTTCACTAGCCTCATCATTTGGGGGCATTATCTGAAATTGTCTTGTCAAGGCTCTGTTAAATAGTCAATAGCACACAGCTTCATTTTCTAAAAGCTTCGAGTTTGTTTTATAGAATTGACGATAAAGGTGATGACCTTATTTCTTTGGGTTTGCACCAGTTAAGTGTTTGTGAGATGTCGGTGGGGAGTGACTGAAGGGTGAGAAATGAGATGTTTTTTTCTCCTTGCTTCTGCCCATTTTCCCCGCCAGCTGGGCAGAGGCTGTGTCTCTCCCCCTGAGACACCAGCCAGACCGGTCTCTGTGGCCAGGCACTCTGCCCACTCAGGGCGTCCCTGCCGACCATACAGCTGTCCTTGTGCTTCCATAACAAATGGCCACAGAATGGCTTCCAACAACACTCATTTGGCATCTCTTTGGCCCTGTAGGTTGGAAGTCCCACAGGGCTGGCACAGGACTAAAGTCCTTGCCGGCAGGGCTGGCTTCTCCTGGAGGCCCTAGGGGAGAATCCGCTTCCTTGCCTTTTCCAGGTTCTGGAAAGCCAACCGGGTCCAGTGCAGCTCACTGTGCTTCTCTTCGACTCTCTTCTGCCTCCTCTTTCACTTTAAGGACTCAGGTGATCGAGTGGCACCCACCTGGCTCTTCTCTCCATCTCAAGGTCGGCTGATCAGCAGCCTTAATTGCACCTGCGACCTTAATTCCCTTCTGCTGTGTAAAACAACCCCGCAGGTCCGGATCTTAGCATGGGGATGTGGTAGGGGGCACTATCTGCCTCCCCTAGTGACGCAGACCTACCTTTCATCTTTGCGAACTTCAGTCTAACCGAGCCAGGCTCCCAGCCTCTCTCTCTCAGAGGCAGAGCGTGAGCAGCTGAAGGCAGAGGAAGCAGGGCTTGAGGTCAGAGAAGGGAGATGAGAGCTCAGAAAGGCTGGGAACAGGAGTCCTGGGCCTGTATGGGAAAGGTGTGGGCCTCTCTCCTTGGGGAGAACGGCAGTGTGGAGTGCAGACCTGGGTGATCTGCAAAGCCACAGGACACTGCTGAGTGCTGAGGACTTGGCCGCCCGGCCCGGCCCAGGGTCGGCTGGCAGTGCAGCCCCCAGCTGTTTGCACAGACTTCTCTGTTGTTGATGCAGCTCGTGAAAAGGCACAGTGAACATCCGGGTTGCAAAGTACAGGCTGACAACAGCTCAGCCCGGGAGGGAGAAAAACTGACTTAACTCTGCGTGACTAGGGCTTGGGTGTATCCTTTTCCCACACACAGGAAAATCCATTCTTGGCCGAAACTGATATTTGATTTATTCTTTCAGACTCCTACATTCCTGAAGGGGACAAATTTCTTTTGACGAATACAGAACTTGTCTGGTATCATGCTGACCCGCAACCTGATTTTCTTCCTGCACATTGAGGTGACTGCCCACAGCATGGATGGATCCAACTTGCTTCCAGTGGGGCTAAGCAATTGATTTCCATTAAATCCTCTTTTGAGAAATCAGCAGAATGCATCCATTTCAGGGCCCCCCTTTCTTAGAACATTAATCAACTTGTTAAGTAATTTCTTCTAATTCCAGGGCCCCAATTAGCCTGTCTCAGGAGACTCGGAGGATTAATTGAGACATAGTGTTTGTCTCCAAAAACCTGGAGTCATTGATTTTGAATCCTCACGTCCAAAGTTCAGGGAAATTATTCAATAAAACTTTAGGTCATTTCTGGTTTTTCATGGTGTACCAAATTCTTCAATAATAAGTTTACGGCGAGTGGGCTCAGTGCTTTGGACAAGGATCTCTTTGTTGGAAGAGGTCCTGAGAGTTAGCTGGCTCTTTTTGTCTTGAAGTTGCTGGAATTCTCTCTCTCATAATTTGAGTGGTCTTCAAACTTTAACGTGCATAAGAGCCCCCTGGAGAGCTTGTTAAAACATCCTCCTGGGTCCCCTGATTCTGATTCCGTGGTGGGGCTGGAGAATTTGCGTTTCTAACAAGGTCCCAGGCACTGCTCCCTTTGCTGGTCCGGGAACCACATGTCGGGTGATGCTGCTCTGGGCAAAATGTTTTCAGGCCGCAGTACAACGAGGAGTTGGGTGGGCCATGGAGGGAGGGTGAGGTGATGTCGTGTCACCAGATGTTTCAATATTACAGACATTTTGTCTAGATGCCTACTAATGGGAGATTCTAGTTATTCAGGAAATAACATGTTGGTCTCCCTAAGAGGGTGGGAAGGGAGGACTGGAGATGAGCTCAAAACAGCAAAAGACACAGGTAAACTACATGAGCTTCTTAACTATGCTAGTCTAGTCTTCTCTATGATGTTATCCAGAAAGACTCTCTTGTAATAGCTCTGGTTAGTAAAGTGATAATTGCCAGGTGGGACTGTATCTTCACCACTGCCCATAGCTTCTCTGTTAATCCAAATTTGTTTACCTCCCTCTGTGTTTGTGTTGCCTTTTTTCCTCTAGACTTTTTCAGGGAGCATACTCAGGGAAACTGAACTTCACTTGAAAACGTAACTACCTTGAAAAGTCACCTCCAAGGTAGGTAAAACTTTGATGGCTTCATTTGCAGAAGTACCCTAACAAATCATTCTATCACCCATTAATTTCAGCGACCAAGGAAACCCCTGCAAGTTTGCAATCTCCTGCCTGCCCTATGCATTTGACTAGAAAGTCAAATTTTGAAAGTTGATACTGTTTTGTCTTACTTGTAAGGGAGCTACGACTGTGATGGGATGAGTTCTTTCTAAGGCTGAATGCTAGTGATAATCATTAATAAATATGTGTGATGTGCCTCTGCAAAATGTTACCCATGTCAAGAGGGGAGTATTCTGATTTTTTAAATACACGTAATGTGTGATTTAAATGGATTTGTGAGGATGTAGGTATGTATAGAATATTCTGTTTGCTTTATGAAGTATTTCAAGGTTTTCCCTAAGTAGGAAAAAACATCCCATCTATAACTTAAGGTCTGATTTACCTTTCAAAAAAATTGAACAATATTTTTGGAATAAAATGTGAAGAATGAGACGAAGGTACAGTGGCAATCGCAGAGGTGACACAAACAGAAAATCGTATTTATGAATTTTAGGGGGTGTTAAGCTTTTCAGTTGTATGGGCTGTAACTCAACACTCTTAGACAAGAAGAGTTTGAAGGAAGAGATGAAACCTAAAATTCCCAAAGATGACTTGATGGATAGAATGGGAAGGTGCTTACGGCAAATTTGTAAATGATTTGGGACATGATTAGAAATGAACACAGAGGCTCAGCACCTGTGGCTCAAGCAGCTAAGGCGCCAGCCACTTACACCAGAGCTGGCAGGTTTGACTCCAGCCCAGGCCTGCCAAACAACAATGACAATTACAACCAAAAAATAGCCGGGCATTGTGGCGGGGACCTGTAGTCCCAGCTACTTGGGAGGCTGAGGCAAGAGAATCGCTTAAGCCCAGGAGTTGGAGGTTGCTGTGAGCTGTGACGTTACGGCACTCTATCCAAGGCAATAGCTTGAGGCTCTGTCTCAAAAAAACAAAAACAGGAAATGAACTTAGGAAACAGAAAAGAGGGCAGAGAACCATGCGGAAGACTGTATCAATTTGATAAAATGCCACAAAAAAATTGGCCCATGCTATGAATTATGAATTTGAAGCCAATTTTCGTTTTCTTTCCCTATATTCTTTTAATGGTTGTAGGCTGTTATCTTTATTCCATATTTTTCAAAGGCATTTCTCTTAGGCTTTATATATAAATGCCGGGAGAGCTGGGCCAGGAAGGAGAGCCACGCTGGATTCTTTAGTCCAGTAATGACTTCCTCAATTCCCTGCCGGCTCACTTTGAAGTTTCTTTCTTCTTCTTTCTATTTCTTATTTTTTAGAACAGCTATGCTATGCCCAGAGCTGGAAGCTTCTGGGCCCCCAGTAATCAGTGTCTGTGATATCATTCTTATTAGAATGTTAAATGCTCACTGACCCCTTTCTCCTCCACTCTTGAAGGGTAAATGATGACTGGCCACATGTTCAGGGACCTGGAGTCTTTCTGACTCGCAGCAGGATGACAGAGACGCCATTAGCCATGCCTGATTCATTTCCAGGCTCAGCAAGGCCACAGGTGCCTCACCTCAGAATTGCTAATTCCAATCACGCTGCACAGTGGGTCAGGCTTGTTTATTAAAGGCAGCCAGAGCACTTTCAATGCCAGCTGCTTTAGCGACTCTTAGGACGCGAGGGAAGTAGACTCCGACACTCTCATGCCTCCTTTATTTCCTGAAGTTTTTATCTTATACACTTCCCCTCTTCTCTCATTTCCCAGTCCTTCTGTACTCTGAGGTTCATTTCGAAGCGTGCTTACTCTGAGACGTCAGCACTCCACCTACGCATGATTAAACACACTGTCACCAGGTCACCCTGACGTTTCACGTGTACCTCTAGCATGTGGTTGTGGAGGCCTCACTGTTTTGTGTTGTTTGCGTTTCTGTATCTCCAGCTTCTGGTACCGTGCCTGACACGCGGTGTTTATTCAGTGTTGCTGAGTGGACCTCTTCATCCACATTCAACTTGTGTGACCTAGACCTCAGCACACCTTTGATCTGACCAAGGCCAGTGTATTCGTGGCATGAATGCTCAAGTTTAAAATTTTCATTCAGGTATGTTGGCATTTGATAGGCAGAGGCCACATCACTTATAAAGGATCAGTGTAAACAGAGGGACAGAGAGGCCTGGAGTTAGACCTGGATTTAAATCCTGACTCTCTCCTTTGGCATGTGACCTTGGACAAGTGCGTTCCTATCTGAGGCTATTTCCTCTTCTGTGGAATGAGACAGAAATAGCAGCCATCGTGAGTTTAATATAAGGACTAGAGGAAGCGACCAGGATTTCATGATCTTGCCGAGTGGAGGTAGGAAGGGTCGTAGTTGGAGCCCATGCCAAGAAACTCCACAAGAAATTGAAGAAAAATTGGTAATCTTGTACTTTCATACATAATGCTATCTTGAAACATGGTCAGATGTTAGAAAGAGAAGGGCCATCTGGTACCTTTCACCAGCTAGAATGGCATCCCCACAAGCAGAGCAAGCTCCTCTCTCCTCACCAACAGGTGCTGGACACGCGCAGGGTCTGAGGTTTCCAATGGGGCGCTGGGCTAAGGGGAGGGGGCCACCACCTGAGCAGATCGCCACCTGCATTCTTGGCTGCTGTGGTTGACAGTGGTCTATTAGTCCATTCATTCCTTCATTCACTTAACGTTTACGTAGCATCGTCATAGAGCACCAGGTCATGGTATCCTGCATTGGAGGTTCTTGCCCCAGCTCTCTTTTGAGGATGATCCAGGACAATGCTGATGGAAGGTTTCATAGACTACCCAGCAGGTGACCCATTTAACTGCTCAGTAAATCTGCCAATTAGATGCACCTGGGAGAGTCTCCAGCTTGCACACATTCTAGATCCAAACACAACTAGACACCAACTGGGACTTCAAGACCCACTCAAACAATTCCTCCAGGAGTGGGGATTATGGTCCTCTCTGTTTCACAGGTGAGTAAACTGAGGCACATGAGGTCAAGTAGCTGACTGATGGGGCAGAGATACCCTTCTTAGCCTGATTAATCCTATAGTGCTTGGGAAATGTGAATTTCCACAGAGATTTGCAAATGGGTGAGAGCAATGGTGCTGAGTCACTCTGTCGCTCTCAGGAGGACCTTGGAGAAGGTCCCTGAACCCCGGTTGCTGCATTTCCTGGAGTCACCCCTGTTCTGCCCTTCCCAAGCCCTGGCTGCTCAATCCCACCTTTGGTCTGGTAAGCTCCCCAGTATTCTTCTAGAAATCTGTCCCTTTTGTCTCTCAAGTTAGCCAGAATCAGGTTCTTTATTTGCAAACATGATAATCTTAATGAGTATGTTTCTACTGAGTTATAAATTTGGAGGATCAGAGATTTGGAGGGACGTGAGATTTTATCCCACTTTTACATATTGAGAAAGGTTTCTGGTGTGAGTCTGCACCATGATTAAGAAACGCTATCCCAAGTGACAAAGAAACTTGACCTCATGCATATTTGAAGATTCTTAACTGAAACATGACATCTCTGTATAAATTGGGTCCAACTAATGATGTGCCACAGAAATCCACTGGTCTCTCTTACAACCAGTCTGCATTAGGTACAGATACGATTTCGTTTGTGTGACTTGGTCCATCTTGGAAGGAAATGCCCTCTGAATCAACGGAGTTTAGCCTGGCGGTGGCCTGTCTTCCACAGTTCACTGTCCAATCACCACAAATCAAAACAGGCCTTCAGGACATTTATTTAGAGCAGCGGTTCTCAACCTGTGGGAACTCTATCAAAGGGCCGGGGCATTAGGAAGGTTGAGAACCACTGATTTAGAGGTAAGAATTACTGGCTGCAGTAGGATTGTTATAGCAAATTAATGCTTTGAGGTTAAAAAAATTAAAAAAACAGAAATCTCTGGGTCTCAGGAAATAACTTAGCCATGTACTGCATAGAATATAGTTAGATAATGAGACACATGGCTTAGGAATGCATTGTGCAGGTATATATTCCTGTACTTACTGAAGTAGCAGCTCTGGACTACGTGGTTGGTATGGCAGAATCATTTACTCTTCAGTATGCATTGCAGTGCCCCCTACTCCCCACCCCATCTTTCCCAGCACCCTACAGTTAGATCATGTGTGAAAGTGACAAGTGTCACCTCAAGACTGCAGCACTAAAAGGCCAGCTTGCAATCCTATGGCCTACCTTAGCCACCTGGAAATGGCCTGGGTTGCTGAGTCACTACAGAAGGGAGAATCCCCTGTCCCCAGAAGACTTTGCAATAGTAATTTGCAAATCTTTAAAAAGTGTCAAGCTGTTGAGAATATGAAGTGTGCTTTAAATTTTTTTATTTGGATCACTGTTATTTTAAATAGTGTGGTAGATAACTCCAATTTTTAGGTTTCTAAACATTGGTACTATTGACTTTTGGAGACAAATAATTCTTCATTGATGGGGTCTGTCCTGTGCATGCATTGTAGGACGTTTAGCAGCAGCCTTGCCTTATAACCACTGGATGCCGAGAGCATGCCCCCCCTTCCTCACCAGTTATGATAACCGAAAAAGTTTTCCAACATTGCCACATGTCCTTTGAAAGGAGAAATTGCCCCTAGGTGATGAATTGCCTTAGGTGATGAATGAGCTTAGTATTTATTGTATTATCTATTCCTGCGAGCATCTTCTCTGTTGTGTAAGATGTTAATATTACTAATATCCCTATATGCTTACACGATATTGCATGACATAGCACAAGAGCACCAGATTAAATCAAGAGACCTGTACTCAAAACTGAGAGCTCGGGCGAATTATAAACCTATTGCTGGATTCTATGGTTATAAGCAATGGAAACTAATTGATTGGCTTAAATGAGAAATAAAAGATATATTAGGAGACTAGGAGTGTTATAAGAGAAAGGGGGATTTGATCACCCAGGTGGGCTACTCTAGGGCTCAGAGAAACAGATGCTGTGGGCTGTCACTGGTCCCGACAGACACTGCCTCGGCATTCTCTTCTTGATTCAAATTTCTGGGAAATGGAGTCTGATCAGTTTTTCTTAGTCATGGCCATCTCTTTTAGCATAGGGAGTGTTGGTGGCAGTGATAATAATATAGGAAACAGCAGCATCCTAGTCCAGATTAACAGCCTTATCAAAATCAAATGAACGTGGGAGAGAACTGTCCCAAGGGAAAGAGACACCAGCGTCAGAGGAGAGGAGAAGGAAGCCTGGACGGGAAGGAAGGGCAGACGTCTGCTACTGGGGCTTCTGTCATGTAACGCCAAGGTGAGGAGGATGATATCTGCTTTGCTTAATTCACAGTGTTTTGAAAATATAATTAAATGAATGTTAAAGCAATACATATCAAAAAAGAAGCTTGAGTTGATAGAAAGGAGTTAGGCTCAGAGATGAGAGATAAATAGGAAAGATTCTGGGATGCATGAGAACTGTCTCATTCCAGTGGTTGGTTATAGCCAGAAGCTGTGATTTTAAAATGGAGTTTAAAGGGAACTTTGGATATCTCTAGGAATAGTGAAGAATATGGCAAACTTGAATCATCTCCTCTTCTGTCCTTGGGGCCCCGACATCAGACCAGAGGACTACCATGTTTCCCTGAAAATAAGACACTGTCTTATATTTATTTTTTCTCAAGAAGACATGCTAGGGCTTATTTTCAGGGGATGTCTTCCTCTTCATGCCAAAATGCAGGGCGTGGCTATGCAGATATGCTGCATAGCCACGCCCATCACTAGGTCTTATTATTGGGGTAGGGCTTATATTTAACAAATGCAAAGAAATCCTACTAGGGCTTATTTTTTGGGTAGGTCTTATTTTCGGAGAAACACGGTAGGCTGTTGAGAAGTCAGATCATGAAAAGTGATTCCGTTGCCTCTGCTGTTTGGAAAATCACACCCCACTCTATTCTGCTTCCTTCCTGCCTCTGAAGTAAAGTATACAAATGGTGCTATAGCAAAATGAGAGATTCCTAAGAAACACATAATCTAATCCTTGGGATTACAAGTTGCAGAAAAAACGCAAAAAAAAATGCCAACAGAAGGAAGCTAATTTAAACCCGTTCCCAAATCCTGGAAGATGTTGGAACTAGATGAACTCAGCAGAACCAGGAGTTAGGGATGTGGGGTTGAAGGATTGGAGGTCATAGGCTCTGCAGAGTCTGATTTGGGGTCAGGGTACAGCAGAGAATGTTTACCTGGAATCTATTTGGCTCCAGATTTATTGTGAGTTTTATTATTTCTTGACAATGATATAATTAAATCAAAGTCCCCATCATTGTCTCCAGGGTAGGAGAGGCATAAATTAAGCTAGCATCAGCTTTTCCCAAATCCTAAATGCATTTATATTCATTTGCAATGACCACTTTGACTCCACTGTACTCTGTCACTCATCAGTAATCCTATCACTCCAATTTCATGTACATAAATCTGGTGCTCTGGGGAGGATGTTCTTTGTAAATCATTTAGCCGCAGAGGCAGACACGGGAGCCCCACAATAAAACTGCGGCAGGATGGCAGTGGCAGACATCACACTGCAAGCATTTGATCAATTTAATGTTAAGAGGTAAAAGACAATTATTAAGATAAATCATGATCAAAATACATTATGGATTGGGCCTCGCTGAGAACTAGGACTGCAGTTCCTCACACCCAGGCAGGAAACTTCTTGGGAGACAGAGAAACTTCTTGACAGCATCATAGTTGAGACTGTTTTTTCTACACCTGGGGTTCCAGGCTCAGTCACTCATCTCATGAATGCCTGCAGAGGACCAGCTGTGAACTCAGTGCTGGGATCCATGAGCAGATGAGGTGTCTGCCAGCAGGAGGTGATAATCTAGTTGCCTTTTGAGTGAATCCAAATGTTAAGATTTGGATTTGGGGGAGGGACTGCACCTGGGGATCTGGAAGGCCACATGTGGCCTTGAGGCTGCACATTCCCTATCCCAGGGGTGGAACAGATCAGCACTAACCCAAAACACAGGGACTGCAATGCTGTAATGGTGACAGGGGTTGTGGAGTAATAGGCACATGATTTTGGAAATTATAATGGGAGGGTGGACTCATTGAGAAGCTTGGGGGGACTTCTCTGAAGAAGAGAAGATTTAACTGAACTCTAAAGGAAGAGTGGGAACTAACTAGGAGAAGGGATTTTGGAGGTCAGCTGGATAGACAGGCCTGTGTGTCTGGGTTTCAGAAGGCCCCGTGTATGCTGTGAGCTGGGACTTAGAGACTGGTGGAGTCAGGTCACATGGAGCTCTGTAGGCCAAGGGCAGGGTTTTTGTCTTTATCCTATTAATGTGTATTAAGCAGGAAGTGATGAGATTTTCATTTTGAAAAGGTCCCTTTGACTATGACATGATAAATGCCATTGCCAGCTAGTATGACGAGGAATGAGGGTGCAAGGTCAGACTCTGCAGAATGTCAGGACTCCAGGGAGAGAAGAGAGAGCTAGTTCCAGCCTGGGTCAGGCAGGTTAACATGAGAGAGAGCAAGATGTACACCTTGAAAGTAACCACAGGTGAGACTGGGAAGCAGCTTCACCTGGTGGGAAGGAAGATTAACAGAGAAGCCACATGGCCAGAGCCTCCTCTGATTCTCTTCTGATGGACTCTGTGTCTGTTGTGGACCTAAGTCTCTTATTATACCATAGAATATGCCAAAGATGTTGGCTATTATTACAGAGTGTTTCAGGAGTTTAGTAAAGAAATTGCCTCATATCTATTGGGAGCAGATAACTCTAGATGAGAAATTGGGGTGCCTTTCAAGCTGAGTATTGAGAGGTACCCAAATTGAGAAGGCAAGAAGAGCCCTTGTCTGATACAAAGGAGCAAGACCTGTCTTTGAAATGAATAATGGTCAGACTTGGGTTTGAGAGGCAGGAGGAGGGCTTACCTAAGAGCACTGACCTTGATACTCTCTAGCTTTGTGTCCTCAGGCAAATCCTTTACTGTTCTGTGGCTCTGTTTCTTTATCTTTAAAATGGGAATAAGATCACCTACCTTAACACTTAGAGAACTAAAAATAGACCTGCCATTTGATCCACACATATATAGCTATATATGTGTGTGTTCATATACATATATATGTAGGCATTTTAGAGCACCTTAATTCCCATCACTCCCTCCCAATTTACAATGCCATTG
>CAUYQV010183770.1:0-18264 GCA_963574575.1 Galagoides demidoff
GTGAAATGTCAATAAAGTGATTTACAGATACAGTGTAATCCCTGTTAGAATACCAATGTCATATTTCACAGATCTAAAAATATAATCCTATGATTCATTTGCAACCAGAAAAGAGCCTGAACAGCCAAAGTAATCTTAAGCCAAAAGAACAAATCTGGAAACATCACACTTAACAGACTTCAAACTATACTATATAGCTATAGTAACCAAAGCAGCATGGTCTTGACACAAAAATAGAGACATGGACCGATGGAACAGAATAGAGAGCTTAGTTATAAAATCTCCACATATAGCCAAGTGATCTTTGACAAAGCTGACAACAATATACACTGGGGAACAGCAGCTTTTGTCTGTACATGGCAGTGGGGATATCGGACAACCACGTGCAGAAGAATGAAACAGGGTCTACACCTCTCACTATTGACAGAAATTATTTCAAGATGGATAAAATATTTAAGTTTAAGGCAGGAAACTGTAAGACTTCTAGAAGAAAATATAGGAAAAACCCTTCTAGATATTGACTGAGGCAAAGAATTTATGCCTTAGACCCTAAGGGCAACTACAACACCAACAAAAATAAATAAATGAGACCTGATTCAATTTAAAAAGCTTCTGCACAGCTAAGAAAATAATCGCCAGCCTGAACAGACAGCCTACAGACTAGGAGAAAATATTCTCTAACTACCCACCTGATAAAGAGCAAATATCCAGAATCTAAAAAGTACTCAGACAAATAGTCAAAAAACTCCAAACAACCCCAATAAAAAGTGGGCAAAAAACAGAAATAGAAGCTTTTCAAAAAAAAAAGATAGACAAAAACGGCCACTAAATATACTGAAAAATGCTAGTATGCTAGTAAAAGTCACTAGTCATCAGGAAAATGCAAATTAAAACCATAATGAAAGATCAGCCAACTCCAGTTAGAAAGGTTTTTATTAAAAAGTCCAGAAGCAATAGATGCTGGCACGGATGCAGAGAGAAAGGAACACTCCTGCACTGCTGGTGGGGCTGCAAACTAGTACATCCTCTATAGAAAACCATCTGGAGATTCCTCAAAGAACTGAAAGTACACCTACCATTTGATCCAGCAATCCCACCCCTGGGTATCTCCTCAAAGGAAAACAAGTCTTTTTGTCAGGAAGACACCTGCTCTCAAATCTTTATTGATTGCAAAGATGTGTAAGCAACCCAAGAGCCCATCAATTCATGAGTGGAATAACAAAATGGGCTGTGCCGTGGCTCAGTGAGTAGGGCACCGGCCCCATATACCGAGGGTGGCAGGTTCAAACCTGGCCCTGGCCAAAATGCAACAAGAAATAGCCATGTGCTGTGGTCCCAGCTACTGGGGAGGCTGAGGCAGAGAATCTGTAGCATGTATATGTCATGGAGTCCTACTCGCCATATAAAGGATAAATTCATGTCTTTTACAACTATTTGTATCCAAAGAATGGAAAAACAAGCAGCATGTGGACTCACTACTAAATTGGAAGAAACCGCTGAGCACACGGCGATCGGCATGGAGAGAAGTGAAACTCAGTGGAGGTCAAGTGGTGGGGGAGAGGCATAAACCTACCTAATGGGTGCAGTGAACACCATCTGGGTAGCAGGCACACTTGTAACTGAAGCATAACAAAAGTGATGTACGTAACCATTTTTACTCCCACAATACTTGGGAATCAATAAATACGAGCACTGTAGCTTTCCTACTCACCCAGCCCTAGTGTGGTGGCTGCTGCCTGTCCTCACTAATCCGTGCTCTACCTGTCTCTTCTCATCTGCTCTCTTAACCCTTTGAACTATTTGATAACTGATCCCACATGCTAAACCCTCTCTGTGCCAAATACCGAACACGGTTTGTCTTTTCCCGACTGGACCCTGACTGATACACACCTTGCACATTTGAATGTGGGCGTTGAAACCTGCGGGAGGGGTGAGGAAATTAAAAAGTTTGTGTTAACAGTTAATACCTTTTACTCCAATAATTCCACTTCTGCAAATCTCAGAAGTGGTGTTGGCTAACTGCGGTTCTCCTTCCAAACTTCACTTCTCTGTCACCTACCCACGGAGGCTTTTCTGGTCTCAGAATCTAAGTTAGTTGCTTCTCCATAACAGCATGATCATTTTGGTCACAGCTTTCATCACAGTTTGCAAAGAGCTTATTTTGTGATTCTATTTGTCTTTCTCTCCATTAGGCAGAAGCTTAATAACAGCAGGAACTGGGTCTGCCTGTAATGGGTCTTCCCAGCACCTGGGCAAAGCTTACCTTATACAGATACTCCAAACACATTTGTTGAATTATGAATACATGGCTAACCAAAAATACTCATTGTGGCATAGTTTATACTTAATGAATAGTTGTAAACAACTTACACATCCAGTATAATGGAAATGGATAAATCTGTGAACAATCCACTTAACGGATCACAATAAACATGATATTTAGCCAAACGTAAATGTTTCCCAAAGTCTCTGCCAGGAGCCATATGCTTCAGCATTGGTCAAATTGCAACATAAACGCTAAATGCCCTCCCAAACACCACCCCAAACTTTTCATAAGTTCTCCAGGTGATCTGAACTTAACTGAACTCTCAAGAATCCGTGTCTGACATGCAAATTGCAGAAATCTCCAATGACTTGAAAAAAATGTCTCTGACTATGCTGAAACAAGACAAAAATAAAACCGATCAGTCAGATTAACCAAAGCAAAGACAATCACAGAACTAAATTAGGTAAGTAGATGCATAAGAGCATTATTAGAGAACTGACGTAACAATTTTTAAAAAATCATAGAAAAAGAAATGGAGAGAAATACCTCAAAATGATTGTCTTTGGGGAGTGATAAATCTATTATTTTGTCATCTTCTTTCTTATTTTCCATATTTTTTTTGTATTTCTGATAATATGTATTTTATAATGAAAAAATTCCAAACCAAATTACCTCCTAAAAACCGAGATTGAGAAAAGACGCTTATGAGATCTCGAGGCCAGCTGAACACCCTGGGTCGGACCCTCCGACCTGTCCTCTCTGGCCTCCTTGAGATGCTTCTCCATTGTTACTCGCAGCCCATGGGGCACGCGCTGTGATCATTTCCTTAAATCTTCCCCCAGCTGCACTAACACCAGAGCTTGGCGGCTCGGTAAGCCATTGAAATTTCATACTTAAGACATCAAAGCTGGCAGCCTTGCTTTCAATTCTCCCCAGTTCATCTTCTTAGGAGAGAAATTTCTCAAAAGCACTTGATCCCTTGAAGTTATTGGGCACCACAGTTAGACAAAACCCTGCTCAGGATAGACGGGTGAGGTTGGAGAGAGCCCACATACAGTCTGCTAAAGGCTTACGGATGTGCATGACGTGGGAGGAAGAGGTAGCAAGCAGCCGGTCAGCCCAGGACCCCAGTCATATTCCTAAAAGGCTGTACTGTTACTATCATGGGAGAAAGAGGGAAGATGGCCAGGCTGGCACAAGCTCATCTTAGAGGACCTCTCTGTGCAGCCAAGGCTGGAGCCAAACCTTACCCAGAGACAGCATGATCGCACTCCATCGGGAGAATTTTAAGAGAGCCCTTTGACACCCTAAAAATAGAGCCCAGTCAGTGGGGCTGCTTGTTGGGGGTTGAAGCTTCAGCCTGCTGCCGTTTTCTATGCTGGCAACTCTGTTCAGAGACCCCAGGCCTTCTTCCTCCACGCTTTAAGATAGCAGCTCTCCCAGGCAGGTGACAGAAAACCATCCCTATATCCTGTAGAGTAATAGGCAAAAGAGCTCCCCGATAGTGGAATCCGGGCCGCAGCAATCCAACCAGCACCTGAGAGCCTGAGAACTGACAGTGCACCCCAGCAGCCAGCCCTCCTCTCTCCCACACAATGATGTCACCATAAAGAACTTGGCAGCTGCCCCTTCACTTGTCTCTTGACTCCAGTTTTCCCACTACTTTAATCCGTTCAGACACAGGTAAATCTTTCCCAAATCAGATTTCTTCAGGTTCAAACCCCAATAGCAACAGAATTGAGGATGCTTCATAGCTTGGCATTAAAATCCTTCCATATTCTTGCTCTGACCAATATTTCCAAATGTGTAATAACAATAGTCAACGTGGCTTGAGTGCTCGCTACTTTCTAGAAAATATTCTTATGGGCTTTATAAACTTAGTTCATTTAATTCTCAAAATAGCCCTATGAAAAATAATGAGTCCCATTTCACAGTTGAGATAACTGAGGCACAGACAGGTGGAATGGGTTATAAAACTTGCCTGCGGTTACACAGAGGGTAAATGGCTGAAGCAGAACTGGGAACCCAGGCAGAGTGGCTCCACGGCCCACCCACGAGCCTCTCTGCCCACAGTGCCTGCTGCCTCCCGACTGGGCCAGTTAACACTCTTCTAAATGTGCCTGCCTCATCTCTCCCATGGTCCCCTCTTCCCCAAAGAAAAAGCAAGTCCTCAAGGCTCGCTGCCAACTCCGAGGACCTAAGACATTCTCTTGGTCCCCACCCCTTCTCTGCAATGTAGGGTGGTCTTGAGCTGAGGTGTCCCTAAAGGAGCCCAGAACACCCTGGTGTTGACCAATCACACTTGAGGGATGTGAGCTTAGAGTCCAATAACTCTGGAAAGAGAAGAGTTCTTTAGGCTCCTTGTCTATAAACAGGGAGTAAAGTCCAGCCTCGGACAGTTATAATGAAGGTTAAATGACAGGATGGTGCAGAGGGTTTTGAAAGCCTCTGCCATCCCATTTTCCTTTGAATCCCCACAGCACGTTCTGCTGTCATTCCTTCCACCTTGACTGTGGCCATCACGGTCTTGATCCCCCCATTCCCTTCCTCCTTCCCACCTGCACACTAGAGAGGCGTGTGCCCCAATAGATATGTTGCTTTTCCTTTACAGAGAAACGGTTCACAAGCAGTTATCCCAGGTGCAGGGCTCAACTACAACTCCGACTTTAACTAACAAAGGAAACAATGTAACCTCATTATATGTACCCTTACATTAATACGAAATTTTAAACAGAGAGGAAAAGAGAAAGAGTAAATCAAATCAGTTGTCCATAGACTTCTGGGAACTCACTTGCTTTTTTTTTTTTTTTTGGCAGTTTTTGGCCAGGGCCAGGTTTGAACCTGCCACCTCCAGGGCCAGCTCCCTACTCCTTTGAGCCACAGGAACCACCCAGAACTCATTTGCTTTTGTCCTTAAAGTCTTTACAGGTAAAACACTAAGTCAGGAGTTGGCTGTAACAAGCCCGCCCTTTTCCTCCTCTTTCAACCCCTCTCCCTTACCCAGTACAGCCCAGATTCACACAGGGCTACTGTACCTTTGAGACACCAGTAAGAGTGGAATATCATTTTCCAAAAAATTTTGATTTACACTTTCAATGAGTGAACAGTCATGTGAATTATATCTCAGAAAAGCCCTTTGAAAAGGAAGAAAGGGGGCAGTGTGGTGGCTCACACCCATAATCCCAGCACTCTGGGAGGCAGAGGCAGGAGAATCACCTGAGCTCAGGAGTTCGAGACCAACCTGACCAAGAGCGACACCCTGTCTCTACTAATAATAGAAAAACTAGGGGTGGTGCCTGTGGCTCAAAGGAGTAGGGTGCTGGCCCCATATGCTGGAGGTGGCGAGTTCAAACCTAGCCCCAGCCAAAAACTGCAAAAAAAAAAAAAAAAAAAAAAAAAAAGAAAAAAAAACTAGCCAGTTATTGTGGTAGGTGCCTATAGTCCCAGCTGCTAGGGAGACTGAGGCAAGAGGATCTCTTGAGCCTAAGAGTCTGAGGTTGCTGTGAGCTATGACACTGTGGCACTCTACATGGGACAACAGAGTGAGACTCTGTCTAAATAAATAAATAAATAAGAAAGGAGCCATAGACAATGTATAAACAATTATGCATGACCATGACCCCTAATAATAGGCCACGACCCCCTAAAATGTTATGTACTATCTTAGTTCATTTTGCATTGTGTTGTAACAGAAAAATTGAGACGGGGTAATTCATAAAGAAAAAGAGTTTATATAGCTTGAAGTTCTGCTGGCTGGGAAGTTCAGGGGCATGGCTTTAGCTTCTGTGATCACAGCGTGTTGAGGACACCAAAGGGGAAGTGAACAGGTATGAGGAAAAGGGAGGGCCTGTGGCCTCCTGCTCCACAGCAGCCCACTCTCTGGGATCTCAGCCAGTCTTGCCAGAGACCTCAATCCCTCACCACTGTGAGAAAGGCCCCAGTCATTCATGGGAATTCACTGCCATAACCACCCCACAACCCAAACACTTCCCACCCCCACCTTGCAACACCAGAGCCCTGGGGATCAAATTCCAACCGGAATTTTGGTGGGGACAAACAAGCTGTGGTGTTTACCAAAAAGAATGGGTATCAGGCTATGCTGTTCACACAAGGGAGGAACGAGGTGGTACGTTTACAAGAGCACAGGTTTTGGAGGGAGGCAGATGTCAGTCTGAATCCTGCATTCACTTCCCCGTGAGCCCTGGACGTGTGACTGTGCTCCCAAGTCTCCATTTCATCCTCTGGAAATTCATGATGAAACTGCCTCCTGCCGCGGGAGGGTTGAAGGAGAAGACATTCATTATGTGCCCGACACACGCAGGTGATCAGAAACACAGCTCCTTTTCTACCCCAGCACTGCAGCTTCAGCCCTGGGTTAATGGCGAGGGATGCAGAACTGAGGAAGCCACCATGCCCGCCCTCGAGGAGCCCCATGGTTTAGAGAGCTTATGGAAATGTAAATTTCTATGTAGACATATACAGCCTCACGGGACCGGTAAAAACACGTGCTGGTGATGCAGGAGAAAGGGCCGCTAACCTAGGCTTCAATACCAGCTCTGTCCCCCACTTCCCGTGGGATCCTAACAGAGAAACCTCATCTCTCTGACCACTGGTGATTATCCTCATCTAGGGGGATAAAAGTAATCTTCCTTTTTCCTGCAAAATTACTGTGACGTTTACAGGAGATAATGAATAAAAATGGCTAAGCTTAGGGTAAGTTTAGGGACAAAGCTGGATGTCAGGTCAGGAAGAGCCTCATTAAAAAATCAAAAATATTTGTGAATCTGCACATGAATCTAAAAAGGTAGCTCAGGGTCCCGTGCACATGTGTGTACTTGGATTATATGGGAAACACATCCATGTAAGGAAACTATCTCTACCAAACATCCAGCTGACCTGGATGCAGCCACCGCCCTCCCCTAAGCCTAACACGAATTTATAGAGTTTATTTTTCTTAAGTTGTTCAATGTGCTTTAGGAGTTCTATCTGATTTACCTTCATGACATTGCACTGTAGTCAGGGTCAGGGGGTGTTATTTTTATTTAATCAATGCGGCTATTAAGGCAGAGAGGTGAGTGAGCTTAAGTCCACAGAACTGTGGGGCAGAAAGGGACCTTGGAGGTCATTCAGCCTGACCCTGTTCTGAAGCTACAATCCCCTTAACAGCATTATTGCCAATGCCTTAAGCAGCTAATTTAAGTACCTCCAAGGACAGCAGCCTACACTGTAAGAGACAGCAGTCTAGGGGTGGGCTTGGGAAAGCTTTTTTATAAACAAACTTGGAGTTAGGCTTTAGCATCTGGAAGACAGAGGTTCAATTCCTGGCTCCACCAATTACCAACTGAACAAGTTATTAATCTCTCCAAGTCTCCACATCCTCATGTACAAAATTAGAATACAAAATATCTATTTCTTAGAGTTGTTTTGGTGCTAAATGAAATGGTAGATATAAAGGCATTTTGGTAATTATGAAACACTACACATGTGTAAGTTACCCTTCGTATCACCAGTATCATAGAGGCTGCCCCGACAGGGGCCACTATGCACTATGCATTGTGTCTGGGCCTGTAAACCAGCACAGCCCTTTTGGTGGACACTATGCCTCCATCTGTCACCATATCTGTTTTAAGCTACACATTCTACTTCTAGGAATTTATTGTGCAGATCTGTTTTCTCACATGTATACTGCACATGTTCAAAGCTAATACACATGACCACTTCATGAGTAATTGGAGAATCCTAGACACAATCCTAGTGTCCTTCAGTAGGGAATGAATTAAATGTCTCATACTATGGTAAAGAATGGAATGCGTTGCAGTACCATGAGAAAAATTCTAGTACATATAGAAAGAGACATCAGTACAGAGTGTACAGTCTGGAGCACTGTATTAAAACAGAAAGTGAGTATAATATGTATACTCAGCCATATACACATGTTCTCAGGCTGCACCTAGGGAAAATACAGAAGAGATTGGAACAGTGTTTGCTTCTTAGGAAGGAAATTAGTCAAGTGACCCTATTCCCTACTGTACTGTTTTGACTGTTTTAACCAGCAGGACGTCCTCCCTGTATGGCAACAGCAATCAAAGGGCCCTGGAGATGCTCCCTCACTAACATTCAGTTCTGAGGGGGCAGGAGCACATCCCTCCCCTAGTCTCAGCAAATGGCGACCCCTACCAGGAGGCCAGCCCTTAGCTGTCCTCATCCTCTCTTCCCTGTCTAGGGACCTGCAAATCTCATCTGCTGTGCTTCTGACTTACACTCGGGATCAGGTCTCTCATTGCCCCATCTGCTGCCACCACCTGGGGCTGAGCCACTACTGGACCTCTCCACCACCGTCCTCACTTCCCCACAGTGAACGCAGCCCAACCATGCTACTAAGTCGCATCAGGGCATTCTCTGCTCAAAGCTTCCAGAAGCTTTCTGTCTTACCATAGCTTCTGAGAAGCTCAGTGGCAGTGGCCCCGGCCATCCACTGGCCCCAGCGACTGACTCATCCTGCATGCTCTCCCTGTTCCAGCCACAGTGGCCCTCCAGTGTGCCCTGAGCTCAGCCTCACCTTGGAAGGCTGATGTCCCGCATGGATCTGTGTGGTGAGCTCTCACTGCCTTCAACGCCACCTTGTGCTTCTCTTCCCCAGTTTATAAAACAGTAACCACGTTCGTTCCTCTTCATTCCCTCATCCTACATCATCCTTCTGAACGGTGACATTCCCCACGTGACAACGCTTGTGCACTGTCATCTCCCTGCACTAGAAGGCAAGCCCCAGGACCAATAAACATCTGCTGACTTCAGCTGCATGCTTTGTTAGTAGTAAAGTGAGAACTAGACCAGAAATACAAGACCCAAACTCTTGTTCTTACTCAGCTACCCATGCCATCAAGCACATCTCTTAACTTCTCTGCTTCTCAATGGTAATAACAGCTTCCAGCCTACTGTTTCCAGGCCTGGTAGTTTCTGATGTTTATACACAGTACATGATTTTCAGTATTTCAGAGTGTCAGAAAGCTTTTCCTCCTAAAGCATGTTCGATGGTATGTTAATACAGGATGAGTATCTCTCATCCAAAATGCTTGACACCAGAAGTTTCAGATTTGGAGGGTTTTTTTTTTAAGATTTTGGAATATTTTTGTTTATATAATGAGATATTTGGGGGACGGGACCCACATACAAACATGAAATTCAGTTATGCTTTGTATGTAGTTTATACACACAAAGTGAAGGCAATTTTACACAATTTTTTAAAATAATTTTGTGCACGGAACAGAGTTTTGAAGGCATTTTTGATGGTGACCCATCATTTTTTCCACTTGTGGTGTAATGTCAGTCAGATTTTGGAGCATTTTGGATTTTGGATTTTTGGATTAGGGGTGCTTATGCTCTGTTACTTAAAGAGCTTCAAGGCAAAAAAAAACTCTTAGTTTTTATTGTGCTAATGGGTCTCTTAGCACATTAAAATTCAGATGTAATTTTCCATGAAATTGTTGGGTACATGCATGTATACATTTGCATGTGTGTGCATGTGCACATCCATGTATGTGCACATGTGTTTGGCTTAAATGTGTGTGTGCACGTGTGTTTGGCTTACATGCATGTGTATGTTTGCACGACCAGGTGTGTGCACATGTGTTTGGTTTATTAGTATGTGTGCGTGTGCACATGCGTTTAGCTCAGTGTGTGTGCATGTGCACATCCATGTGTGCCGGTGTGTTTGGCCTATGTAAGTGTGCATGTCTGTGCATACACATGTGTTTGGCTTATTAGTATGTGTGCATGTGTGTTTGGCTACATGTATGTGTATATGTGCGCATCCAGGTGTGAGCACATGTGTTTGGCTTACGTGTGTGTATACTTGTCTGTGTGTGCACATGTGTTTGGCTTATGTGTGTATGTACATGTCTGTGTGTGCACATGTGTTAGTGTGTGTATGTGCACGTCAATGTGTGTGCACATGTGTTTGGCTTATGTGTGTGTATACATGTCTGTGTGTGCATATGTGTTTGGCTTATGTGTGTGTACCTGTGTACATCAATGTGTGTGCACATGTTTGGCTTACATGCATGTGTGCGTGTCCACATCCAGGTGTGTGCACATATGTTTGGCTTATTTCACAAGATTAGTTTTCAGCTAAATACATGTTGGCAAATGTTGCACTAGTTGGATTGCCAGCCAATGCATGAGTCACTGGGTGATACTTACCTCCTTATGGTGACCGAAGGCCATTAGAAAAGCCTTAGGTTTATGAAACATGGGGAAGGACATACTCCCAGCACCAGATATGCAAATGTGAAGTCAGAGCCCTCGTTCCCACTTCATCACCATTCCACCACTGGGGCCATGCCCTGATCCCTATACTCCAGCCAGCCTTGTAGCTATCCAAATACTTCATGCTGTTTTATGACCATGACTTTGCACTTTTTATTTCCACGATGGAAACAAACTTTGTCCCATTTTCTGTTCTCTACTTTTTTATTAAGATTTACCTCTAACATGACCTCTACTTACCTCTTCTTCCTCCATATCATCACTGTGTTCCACATTCCTTTCTAACCTAACAGCAAAACAACGTATCACCAGCATGTCTGCTGTCTTCATGTGACTGTGAGTTCCTCAAAGCTATAGGTTCAGTTTCTGTTATTGGTCTCTGCAGCAGAGAGTCCAGGCCTCACATTAGAAAATGAGGGAAAGAAAAATGGATGGAGGGAGATGAAGGGAGAAGAAGAGGGAGAAAGCAAGGATGGTTATACAGAAGGGAGGGAGGGAGGAATGGAGAGAGGGAGGGAGGGAGGTGGAAAGAAAGGGAAGGAAGGAAAAGAGGGAGGGAGAAAGGCAGGGAGGGAGGGAAGAAAGGAAAGGAGGGAGGGAAGTAGAGAGAAAGGAAAGGAGGGAGGAAAGGTGGGGAGGAGGGAGAGAGGAGAGGACGGAAGGAGGGAAAGGAGAGATGGAGGTAGAGAGGAAAGGAGGGGGGAGGGAGGGAGGGAGGAAGGAAAGGACAAGGAGGGAGGATAAGAAGGAAGAAAGGAAGGAAAGGAGGGAGGGAGGAGAGGAAGGAAAAAAGGAAAGTTGGGAGGGAGGGAGATAGGTAGGAAAGGAGGGAGGTAGAGAGAGAGGAAGGAGGGAGGTAGGGAGGAAGGAAGGAAGGAAGGAAGGAAAGGAGGGAGGGAGGTAGAGAAGAAAGGGGGAGAGAGGGATCACGAGTGGGAGAATAAAGGCAGGAAGACAGGAAGGTAGGGAAGCAGAAAGGAGGGAGGCAGAAAGGAATTAATTTACTCACTGTAAAAGAAGGAGAAAGGAGTTAAATGTTTAAGACGGAAGCGGAGTGCGTTAGCCTGAGAGCCTAATGCCTGGAGCCACTGTGCCCTGAAGAACCACCACCCTGTGAGACGTTCTATGAAAAAAGTTTCCCTTGGGTAAGTTGGGAAATGGACACCGTGACAATCCCTTATTATGAGGGGGTTGAAATATTTGAGGGCCACAAGTGGAATAAAAGATCTGAAATGTCTTCTAGTCGAGAGACTATTCATCTCACATTCTCCACCTTTTTTGACTATAGCTCTCTCTTTCCTCTTTCTCCTTCTCTCTCCTTTTCCTCTTCTTTCTTTCCTCCCTCCCTCTTTCCTTTCTCTTTCTCTCTCTCTCTGAATGGAAAGGGGGAAGGCAATCTGGAGGATGAGGACAGAGAGTGGAGACTTGGGCTGAAACCCTAGGATACTCCCAAGCCACATAGGTCACCACCTCCTGTGGCTTTCAGGACGACACTTCTGTCTGTAAAGGGTGGAACAGGAGCACAAGATGGAAAGTCTACTGGCTTCTGTCAGTTTTGCATAAATGAGATGAAAGGAGGCATATTTTTGTTGATATCCAATAGACGTAAGAAATTAGTTTGCTTGAAAACAAAGATGGAGAGAGGAGGTGTGGCCCTTAGCAATGAGTGTGAGTTAGCACAGGCTGACAGATGGGCCGTGTGGGATCAAATGCCCAGAGGGGAGCCCCTGAGATGGGCAGGACTTGATCACACCAGCTGGCAATCCTCACCTCTCCATTTCAGGGTCCATGACCTGGGGACACTGATAGTGGCAAACGTCAGGCTGCAGGGGGATTGTAATCTTGGACCTACCACTGGCAACTGACAGTTCATTAGGCCAGTAAAATAGCTTCTCCACTGAACTCTAAGCTGTCCCCCACAAACTCTAAGAGTGTCCTCTACTCTTTCAGGGCGGAGACCAGTTCTGAAGTGACGTCATGTGCTAGAACCTGCCATGGGCCACAGGCACCTGAATGAGTCAGTGAAGCAGCCAGAGCCGCGATTGGACCGAGTTCCAATATTGTAATGCATATGACAGGCTAACACATGAACCAACAAGGTTTTTACGAGGATTTTGTAGGCTGTTAAGTGTTAAATACGTTCAGTTTCTCTTTCTACCAGAAACGGCATTAATAATAAATGCCTCCCGAACGTGGGATATAATTTTAGTGGGAATGAAGGAAGTGCAAACAGGAGCCTCCAAATCTCATCAAATGCAAATCAAAAACAGCCTAACTGGGTGGGAAGAATCAGAAAGAAACACAGCAGACAACCCTGGGGCATTCAAGTCACCAAACTAACAAGCAGCTTTCTTCTCCACTCACCTTACAGGTTCAAAATGCGTTAAGGCTGAATACAAATTTCAAACATCAAACACTAAATAAATGACCTCTGTATGGCACTCTGACTCTTCATTAATTCTCCCCAGTCGTTCTACCTGTTAATTTGTGTATTTATTCAGCAGACGGTTAATGAGCACAGCTTATAAACCAGCCACTTTCAAGGAACCCAAATGAACCTCACTTCAAGGAGCTGTCTGACAGAAGAGACAAACAATTTGAAATTTACATCAATTGATTACATTAACTACCCAATAAGAATGATCAGATAACATAATTGCAATTGTATAATCTAATTAACTGATGAAAAAAATGTTACTGATGAAAAACTCCAACTTTGGAGTCATAGGGACATCAAGGTGCTAACTTCTGTTACCTTCTCACTGGGGGTCCCTGGGTAAGTTACTTACATTTTCTATGTATCAATGTATTCATCTAATGGATATTAATAATTGAGCCCTGTTCAAATGGATTAAATAAGTTAACATAAGATTAAACAAAGTTAACAAAGCACGTGACATGTATACTCCCTCAGTAAATGCCAGTTATTATTATCATCGTAAGTTTTATTAATGTTATTATTAATAGTAGTAATGTTAGATTTACTCAAAGGCACATGACTTGTAAGTTTCAGAATGGATTCAAAGCCATATCCTCTGAGACAGAGATCTGTGTACTTTGCACGTAAAAAGCAGGTTGATAAATATGGAACCACAGGCTTACAAGGAGACTCAAGGTCATCAAGTCCAGCTTTTCTTAAGTAACTAGTGGTCATCCTGCTTCCTATCAAGGTCTTTATTCCTTACTTAAAAAATTAACCTCTGAAGCACCTGTCAACATCAAAAAAAGTACTTGTTGAGTCCCACTGTCACTCTCCAACTGTGTATCTGTCGTTGTTCAGACCTCTGGGGTAGAAGCGAAAAAGTCTTGGCCTTTTATGTCATGAGAACCTTTTGAAGCCAGTGATTATATTCTGACAGGTCTCCAAGATGATTAACAACCAGAGCTTCCAGCACAAAATGGGTCACATTTGAAATACATGCAGGTTACGTGGAGAATTTATGGCAACACTGCTCTTCCTAAGCAAAGGGGCTGGGCTGTTTTTATTCACTCACTCGACATTCATCAAGCCACGTTTATGTGTCAGGAACTGGGTTAGACATTGGGGCTACAGAGAACAGAAGCCCTGGCTCTCAGAGTTTCTAACTAGAAACATGCTCACAAGTTCTCTGGGTAAGAAAGAGTATACATCATCTGGTCTGATTCCCCTTCATTTTCCAGAGCTGGAAGCTGAGGCCCAAAGATGGCAAGTGACTTATCCAAGATCACAAAGGTAGAACAGGCTATGTGCCAGGGCTACCCATTGTCAGGCTATGACCTTTCCCCACTCTTCCAAGATATTATACAGGGTGGCTGTAACGTTTGTGTGTGATTTAAAATAGTTGTCTATTTTATATTGCAGACAAACTCTATGGCCACCCTGCATTTCTTCCTTCTTAAAGAAAGGTGTGATCACGGTGAAGAGGTGGCCAATCCACAAGATACTATAGCAGAAAATAAAACACAAATGCTCAAGGTTAATGAGCAAAGGCTTAATAGCAAGGATCTCCCTGATTTCCTTTTGACCTTGGACATGGCATCAGCTGATGAGTCTCAAAGCTGCTATATGGGAGGTCCATTTCTGCCTCTTGACAAGAGCTCTTTGGGGTATTTAAAAATACATCAGATGATGTGAAATTTGGAGCATATTCTCACAGGTGGTTACACAAGTCACAGTTCCATTCCTGGCTCTGCAACTGAGACCCAGATTGACTGGTGACTCTGGGCCGAACCTCTTCCTGTTCTTTCCTCCTCTACACAACAGTGAGCACAATGGGAGCTCCCAGGCACTCTGGTCCATTGTCAGGATGGATTGTTTCCTGATGCCCATAAAACTCTTAGCTCTGCTGAGAAAGGCCTGGTTATTATGATTCCCTCGAGAGTTCCCCTTCCTTTGTCGCAAAAATGAAATTGTACTTTATCTCATTAGCTACGTATTATATATCGTCACCTACCCAGAACTTGCAGGATCTTGAATCAACCCGGCCCTAGTGGCCTGGAGCCAAAATGGGATAAAGAATTGTACTGTGCTGAACAAGGTGTCAGGGGCCTGGACTTTGAACTTGGCTCTTTTCCCAGCCAACCGCACGACCTTGGGCAGACTTCTGGCCCTCTCTCTCATTCTGTCTGGCATTTGTCAAAAGGAGATAATGATCCCGTCCCTGTTTTTCCAGTGTTTCAGGATGTCTATGAGGCTCAAACAAGAACACAGACAAGTAGGCACTTTACAAACAGCAAAGCCTCATCCTTGAGCATCGGATAGGACTATCACAAGGGGCCTCTGCCTAGGGAAAATCGAAAGGTTTGAGCTAAGATCATGGAATGCCAAATCTCAAAAGAATGTCCTTCATAAAGGCCAGCTTCCCAGGCAAGCTTCCAGAAATCCCACTTAGCCTGAAATTGTGAAACGTTAGAGCTAAAGGTAGACTTTCCATTATCCACAATCGCCTTCCATAAATAATATTATTCATCAGAGAAAATGCATTCTGGATTCTAAGTTCCCTGTAGACAGATATCCCCTCCTAGACACCTTAAGTGATTGTGGATTATAGGCTTGGGAACCAGGCAAGCTGAGATCAAATCCCACCTCTGCTACTCCCTAGTTTTGTGACTGTGGGTGAGTGAATTAACCTCTCTGAGCTTCAACCTCCTTATTGGTTACATTGTCACATAAGGTTGATGACGACCAGCTAGTGACCATCAAACAGAGCTCATGGGAAACTCCACACCCTAAACGGTTTCCTTCTTGTCTGGAAGAACTAGCTATTCATCTGCATAAAGAGGGCAGCTGTCTACAGCTCTGTGGCGATCTCTCCTGGGGGCTTGAGATTTGGGAATAGAGGACAGCTGACCTTGGGGTGGGCACTCCAGCCCCATCTCCCTCTCTGCCTCTATAGATGGGCAAGTGAGCTACAACCACCAGGTGCAAAATAATTACCCACATCTATCGGTGTTATCTCTTCATACAACAGGAGCAAACGCTACCAGCAACTTGTCTAGCGGCCCTAGACTGCAGGGCTGTGAGCTGTCAGTTCAATGCTTTCACTAAATCTGTGCATTTTGCTCCTAAGTGTCTTGCCAGTTAGTGTGTGCAAACTTAAAACCTAACAACGAACCTGCGAGTACATGCCTTAAAATAGTAATATGTTTTCTGCTTCCAAGATGACCATCAGAACCATTATACTGGTCACCATTAGATGACCATTATATCAGCTTTTTATTTAGAAAGCTAATATAACTGCTTAAGGAAATCTTCCCCTACCTCAATATTTTGAAAACTTTCAGATATACAGGAGAACGTTATCATGAACATCTCTACAATTACCACTTAATATTTTGCTATTCTCATTTTATCACACATATGTCCATCTGCTCACCTCTATTGCCGTCCATCAATCTGTCTTATCTTTGATGAATTTTGAATTACTGGGGTCTATACACATCCTTCTAAATTCCTCGGCATGAATATCTAGAGTTTAATGTGCATTGCCAGGCTTTTGTTCTTTTAAGGTACAAGTTCAATACAACAATAAAAAGCAAAAACTTTATGTGGACGTTCTGGGTTTTTACTAATGCACATACAATAACTTGCCCAATCAAAATTCTGATTGAGGCCTCGAAACATTGTCATCACCTCAGAAAGTTTTCTCAAGCACATTCTTATTCAAACCCTACCCACATCCCGGCACAGGCAACCACTTTTGCATTTTGCTAACAGACGTCATTTTTAGAGCCGTTTTAGTTTCACGGCAAAATTGAGAGGAAGGTGCAGAGATTTCCCCTATACCCTCTGCCCCCACACAAACACAGCCACCCCATTATCAGTGTCCACCACCCGAGCGGTACATTTATCACAGCTGATAAACCTCCAGTGATGCGTCACCATCACTCCAATGAGAGTTTACAATAGCCTCACTCCTGGTGTTGTATATTTATGGGTTTGGACAAATGTATAATGACTTGTGTCCACCACTACAGACTCATAGAAAGTAGTTTCATTGCCCTAAAAATCCTGTGTCCTTTCCTTACTCATCCGTCTCTGCCCCCAACCCCTGGTCTTGTTCCAGTTTGCAGGGTCTTGCCTTTGGCTGACGGTCACGCAGCTGGACCCACAGTATGCAGCTTTTTTCAGACGGGCATCTTTCACTTAGCCACAGGCCTCTATGTTCCCCCGGGTGTTTTCATGGCCTAACAGCTCACTTCTTAGCACGGAATAACAGACAGAGTATTGTATTAGATGTACCAGCGTTTATCCATTCATATGCTGAAGGACATCTTGGTTGTTTCCAAGTTCTGACAATTAGGAATAAACACGCTGTAAACATCCATGGGGAAGTTTTTGTGTGGATGTGAGTTTTCAACTCATCGGAGCAAATACCAAGCAGCAAAATTGCTGGGTCACATGCTCTGAGTAGGTTTCATTTTGAAAGGAGCTGCCAAACTGACTTCCAAAGTGGCTGCACCTTTTTCGTTTCAACCAGCAATGAACAGGAATTAGTCCCCCATTGCTCTCTAGCATTTGAGGGAGGTCTACAACAGGACTACTAGAATTATCTCTTTATTTGGATGGCTACTAACAGTTTAAGAAAACTGTCATCGGTGTTCTGGATCTCAGCCACTTGGATAGGTGCGTAGTGGTGTCTCTGTTGTTTGGTTTGCGCTGCCCTATGACACTGTGTTTTCCTATCCTTATTTGCCATCTGTATCTATTCTTTGATGAGATGTCTGTTAAGGTCTTCGGCCTATTTTTAATTGGATTATTTGTGTCCTTATGGCTGAGTTTTAAGAGTTCTTACATAACAAATATGTCTTTTGCAAATATTTATTTTTTCATAAATGGACATGTCTTTTACAAATATTTTCTTCCAGTTGGTGGCTTAGTGTTTTTATTCTTTTGACAGTGACTTTCACAGAGCAGAAATTGTTAATTTTAGTAAAGACTAACTAATTGTTAATTTAGTAAACACTAACCAGTAAATTAACTCATTACTCGTGCCTGTAGCACAGCGGTTAAGGTGCCGCCCACATACACCAAGGCTGGCGGGTTCCAGCCCAGCCTGGGCCTGCTAAACAAGTGACAACAGCAACAAGGGCAACAATAGACTAATTCGTGTATTCTTTTTTTTTTTTTTTTTTTGAGACGGAGCCTCAAGCTATCCCCCTGGGTAGAGTGCCATGGCATCACAGCTCACAGCAACCTCCAACTCCTGGGCTCAAGCGAGTCTCCTGCCTCCACCTCCCAAGTAGCTGGGACC